>BHFT01023402.1:0-37606 GCA_004320025.1 Laticauda laticaudata
AGTTTTATATCTAACCTTATACAAGAAATTAGTTTCAAACAATCTGAGACAGAAAGCCAGGCGAAACCTTCTTTAAAGCTTGATTGTTCTCTGGCCAAAAACGTGAATACTTTTTAACCTGTCGCTGAGACAGAAAAACCTTACCCTCCACAGATCTGATACTGCCCCCAAATGACTAGCCTAGTTAGGGATCAAATGGTTTTATCCCAATTTAGGAAAAGCATGACCCTGGAGGGACTTCCAGAGTAAACTGTATCCAATTTGCTTTATGTCTGGCTAGATGACAAATTAAAATCATCCAATAACATTGGTAGCAGACAGATTTGATTCTGAGCGAGGGCGGACAATTAACCGGCGACCTTAGTAAGGTCCCAGGGGCTGAAGCCAGCACCGAATTGGCTGGGCAATATATTCATAGTGCTGATCGCAATTAGCAAATCTAAGATATTGAGTGACAGGTCTGATTGGTATATGTAATAAACCGTCTGGAGATCTACGAGGTTCATGATATCTTGTTCTACTCTGATGCTCAAGCAGAATGGACTGAAGTAGTCCTCTTTGATTTTTCAATAAACCAATGATTTGTTCAAACGCTTGAGGTCAGAATTGCCTCCAGCCCCCCCAAAGTCTTTGGGACCCCGACAAAGAGAATAACAGCCTTGACTCTGCGTTCAGATGGAACCTCTCTAATGGCCTGAAGTATGCAGAAGATGATCGAACCGCCCTCATACAGTCCTCTGTTTTTTTATTTTGTAAAAAATATTAAGTTTTCTTACAGACCACACATAAATCAAACATAAAACATCTACTCTCATATATTAGCTCCGGTGATGTCGTTGGTCATCAGTTTTGTCATTCATTATGTAGTCCAGTTAACAGGTTCTATTGCAAACAATTCATATTATCATCCATATCCTAATATGCTGTAAAAAAAAATATTTTTTTTGACTATACTTTTACTTTTAATCATTCATGTTTTGTGAGATCATTCATCAACGTCCTCTTAATGGGTCCAAGAACGCTAAGGGCTCTACATAAAAAGCGGGGGAGGATTGAAACTCCCATGCCAAGCCAAAACCTAACGGTAATCCTTGACCCACGCATCAGCCAGGTGGGGCTGTCCCATTGGATCGCAACTTTTAAGTCGCCCTCCAATGGGAACTGCTTCGAAAGGCTCACTGGGTGATGAAAAAAATTGCCTCTAGTGCTTGGATTCTATTTTTTGGCCTCGCCCGCTGACCTCTACCGAAGCATTCAGGCCTATCCTGTTCTGAAACTGGCCCTGTAGCCGATGTTCTTGAGATCTGGGAACATAGGGGGCCTGATAGTTGGACGAATATGGAACCCTCAAAATGACTGGGGCGTTCTGTTTTCAGGTCTACGAAAAGAGGGGAAGCACTTTTTCTTGTTTCTATTTCCCTATAAGATGTGGGTCAACAACGCCAAGCTAAGTTGTCCCCGATATGTCGGGGCTGATGCCAATGTTGCATTTATGCTTGTACCTGACCCGCCTGCCAAGTCGAGCCAGAGCAATCTCCGTGCAGATACATGAGATGCGTAGGCCCTAGATGGAATTTGACAGCATTAAATGTGGCATCAACAAGAACTCTGCGGCCTGCCATAATTTTCGTATGTCCTTGAGCTCTAACATTGACCGGAAAATATCCCAGGTGGGCGAGCCATAGAGGGAGGAACATGTAAAAGATGCAGCGTAGCTGCCTTCATGCCCCAGGCATCAGACGTGTGCCCTACATAGTGCACTCTGGCTCCTTTTCTCTGGCCTCAGGGCTTCCTCAGCCTCGTTATGGAAAGGTGGAGGGAGAGATCCAAAGCCACAAATGGATTCATCACCTGGATGTTTTGAGAATTTGCAACTCCAGGTGCAATAAAATATTGCTTATCATGACCTGTTGGGGCTGGGTATGATGCTGCTGAGCTGCCATTGATTTTTTAACTATTCAGCAAACATACGAGGAAGCAGGGATAGTTTCCATCCTCATTGGCCGTTGCGAGAATACACGAGGTCTTGGGATTCATCTGAGACCTTGTGTATGGATGAGGCGGTCGATGTGCCTAGTTTTGGCGGTGTGTCTTTGCCATGTGAACAGTAAAGATTTGAAGAGGTATCGGACGAAAAAGTCCAGAAAGTAGGCTGGTCGGGCAATCGAGAGCTCATCATCTGACATTCCGTTTCTAAAGCGGGTCACCTCTGACAAGTCCAATCCATCTGATGGACGAGCCCTGCATGGAAACTCCTGGTCCTCAAGCCACTCCTCCCGAAGACCCTGGGTGGTATGTCAAGGAAAATGGGAGTACCTGAGATTGATTTGCCGGGTAAGCCCCAAATAGAGGTCGGTCGGTCGCGGATCAGGACCTGCATCCAAAGCGTCAAGAAGTGTCCTGGTCTGGATGGACTTGCTGGAGTCCAAGGCACACGCCCCTTTGAATGTGCCATCTCCATCCATTGCCTCATTTTGATGGAATGGACTCAGGTAATCCTCCTCCTGCTCTTAGGCCAGCGGCCGATGAGTGAAGGTTGCCTCCAGAATTGCAAGGCCATGCTAATGAAGGAAGATGTGCCTATGGGGGGTTGCTAAAATAGCTGGATCTGGCGGAAGATAGAATCAAGGGCCTCCACAGGGCTGGGTTCTGATCAGCCATAAGCCATTTGTCATGCCTCCCGGGCTCGTTTTTGCAACGTCTATTCCAATGCTGGGTGCCTTCTATGATCATTCTTATCTGCTGCTTAGAGGCCGTTTTGGGCCCCACAGGTTGTCTTGGGATGACTTGGGCTTGGAGCAGAAAGCGTTGTCAACGTTCCATTTGTATCGATGGATTGTCTTGCCTCTGATATAAAATAATAATAATAAATAATATATAATAATATAATAATATAATAAAATAATATTATTATTATTATTATTATTATTATTATTATATTTTAAAGTTTTAATTTAGTATTCGACACTTTGGTAGCAATTTGAATTTGGGGGATTCGCCCCTGCAGGTGAATAGAAGTTCTTCCAGGAAGGTAAGACTGTATATTACGGAATAAAAGATTAACTGTGCACAGTATCTAAGGGTCCCCACAAGGGAAACCCCCAATTGCCTCACCAGTGAAAGAAAAAAATCCGGGTCCTGTTCCCCAGCAGGAACCAGCTATAATAGGCTCTGCTGTGACTCTTGCCTGTCAAGACAAAACGCCCGGAATTTAACTTTCACCGCAATTTCCACTGACATAAATGATCCAAAGCAAATGCACAGAAATGCTGTATAATGAGTATTAGTTTAGTTCAGCTTAATCAGAAGGATAGCCAAGTCCAGAAAGGGCACAGTAGAAGGTTGAGCTAACGTCTGTCCCAGCAAGGGAACCAGCGAGGAAGAAGGCATGAAATTGGGCGTGAAAACAAGCAGCCATTGAAAGGGGGAAAGTCAGAATCGTCCGTGGTAAAGCGCTGAAGCCGTCAGAGGAGCCTGCTAGCCGCTGCCTACTCAAATTGCAAGGGAGCACTGTCAGGAGAAACCAGAAAACCAGAAAAACGCAGCCTTGCTGAGTGATCCCTTCCAACTGAAGGGCAGACGCTCGGAGTTAGATAGGCTTGTTTCCTGAGGCAAAGTCCAGCTGCTCAGAGTGGGCAGCTCCGCTGATTTAAGAGAGAGAAGCTGATCAAAAGGGAAGATAAGGCTGATTGCTGAGGGCGAAAGCCTCGAGCTGCCTGGGAGTGGAGCAGCTCTGCCAATCTACAAGGAACCCAATTTTAGAATGATTAATTTTGAATAAATCAAGGGAGATCCAAATTAAATGGTGAGGGTTTTTAAAGATCCAACCTGAATTTGAGAAAGCCGTTCCAGTCAGGGAGTGCACAACCTCCAAGGTAAGGTACAACCTTACCACAAAGGCTGAGCTAAAACTGGGGGACGCTGAGGAGGAGACGCGTGGAGGAGGAGGAGCGGCCCAGAATTTTTAAGCCCAGCCTTTCCAGAAGAGACTGGAGCACCTCCCATCTCTGGATGCTCTGAACAGCTCATGGGAGAATGTGATAAACCTGCAACATTATTTTTCTATGTGACCCCTTAAAAACCAAATAAAAATATAATATATAAATCTGGGCTTGCACCATTCACACAGTAAGCAAATATATATTATTTAATAAACAATTTACTTTGGGTAACAAAGATTCAGACTATCATTCATAACAAAACCATAAAGAAAAGGAGGAATGACTGAAAAAAGGGGGGAACGGGTTTGTGTGTTTATATGGGTACACAAGTCAATTGCATAACGGAAGAACTTGCCCATCTTCTATACCAAAGAATAAAACTGTTCTTTCACTCAGTCATAAATGCTGCAGTATAGGAACAAACAAACCCACCAACATGAGATTACAGGGGCTGCCCTTTCAAACAACGAACAACATCCAGATAGTCGGTTGTAGCCTGTTACAAATCCAGATGAACACACAATAAGTTACAGGATTGCAATAAAAATAAAATTGCAAAGGTAGAGTAAGCTTAATAAATTCATAATGGTAAACAGTTTTTTAGAATAATATAATACCTGCAAACATAATCTGCACTACTGCCCATAAGGAAAAACTCATTTTGACAATCTAAATATTTGCCTGCAAGTCCCAACTGATTTGTCAGCAACTGTGTTATTGTGCTAGGAATACTAATGTATTGATTTTGAGAACGCTTTTATTCTCACTTCAATATTTCAAGCATCTCAGCTGCTGTCCCTGAACAATAAAATGACATAATTACTTCTGCAAAGAGGTTTGTCATAATCCAATGTTTGATTTATACTTTTTTTTCTTCTAATCATAAGATCTGAAAAACTAAGTTTGTGTAGGAACAATCGAAAACATAAAACAGAAAGCTCACATGGGGAGGGAGAAATAAAGGTGGCACAATGTGGCAGTAGATTTGTGCATCCTTTTTCTTCAATGCTTTAAAAATGAACAACTCAAATGCAGATTTTTTTTTCCAGCCAGCAGAAACATGGCTACAACTGCTCCAACTTTCAGCATGAATTTCTATAGCNTTCTATAGCTTGTACAACCATCACCACAATATTTATATTTATATACACTTATATTTTACTCTGTCACAAGTTGGTTCAACTTCTCAGCCTAAAAAGCTACTACTCTAGTATAATGTAGGCAGTGACCTTTAGCTTCCAATATCATGCTCACTGCAGGAAGTCTCACACAAAGCAAAAATTGTAAACTAAGTTTATGAAAGGGTAGAATAGCTATGTTTGAAATACTGGCGAATACTTGCAGCTCAGGTGTACGATGAGGGTGAAGGTTCGTTCTCCAAGCTTGTCGGTTGGTTTCTGAATGTTTCATTACCAGGCTAAGTAACATCTTAACATCAACTCCACTGAAGATGTTACCTAGCCTAGTAATGAAATGTTCAGAAACCAACCCACAAACTCAGAGAATGAACCTTTATCCTCATAGTAACATTTATTGTGCTTGGAATAATAAACGGGCAAAATACAACCATTATGAACATTGTAAAAAAAACCAAATGGTTAAGTATGTACAAGTGTCACCTAACATTTATAGTTTACATAAAAATAAATATACTATTGGTATATTAAAATATTGTTTTAGCTTTTATTGTGCAATAGGGTTCATACCAGACACCAAGAATAATCTTGATTGTCACCATGTCATAATTAATCTCTCTGCATTAATCTCAAATTATAATTATTTTAAAAATCCAAGTCTACTTTGAACATCAATATTTCATGATTGACTGAAAAATTCCCTTAAAATTTCAATATACTGTAAATTTCAGCTTCCAGAAGCATGGCCATTATCATTCAACAGATGGTACTGTATCAGCCCAACCACTACAGTCAATTTGGAGATATTTTTTCTCCTGTTCCACTCCCTCAACATGGTTATTACTTTTGCAACATGTACAAATATTCTGTTGAACTATCAGATTAAAACAAACGCTTCTGAATTAAAAAATGGACTCAACAATCAAAAGTCCGATTCTTTAGCCTTGAAAACATAAACATATGGTTCTAACTATTCAAAGTTTGCAGAATTTATTAATATACATTAACTATGCAATATTGAAATGAATCATTGTCACAGCTGATTGATTTAATATATGCCTGCATGCCTAAGCTATGCATGTTTGTTTTTTATTGATTTTTCTTCTTTTATAACTTTGAGTATTTTTTTCTTTGTTTGTATGTAGCTAAAAAAATATTAAGGAGAAACTATTACAATGCAATCTATGAGTTTGTAGTTATAGGTAAGCACCACAGAATTCAATGGATGTAAATATAGGCATGTGTTTGTAATTGTGAAGATATTAATGAATTAATATGGAAAGCCATTTTGGAGAAGAGTAAAATAAAAACACCAGTAATAAAAATATATAGTGTTCTTTTGAGTTGCTATAATATACAGTAAATGTCTCATTGCAGTAAAAAACACAACACCCTATAAAAGGTATTCTTTAATACTGTATAATGCACTGTTTTATATATATATATATATTTGTGCTGTTTAGCTTCCTTCGGGTATTATCCCACGTCATTGTAGTTCTGTCTAAAGTTGTAGCTCATTGTAGTTCTGTTAAAGTGTGTAGCAACGTCTTCAGCAGAATCTACTGCATCCTCAGGCTTCTTATGAAGCCTCATGGCACACAACGACAGCACACACACACACACACTTCATATATACTATTTATTTATATATACAATACATATCATGCGAACGTGCTACAACTCTTAAAAGCACAGACTCAATGACGGGTGAAAATGACCTGAACAACAGCTGACATGCCATACAGGTGGAAGTACCCGCGAAAAACATAAAGAATACTATTATTTATAAATGTGTGTGGGTGTGTGTGTGTGTGTGTGCCGTGTAGTGGTTGTCACTTCACTTCGCGGAGTATCTTAACCGCTCATTGTATCGTGGGCCTGTTCTAACACTGCCTGTAGCAACGCATTTCTAGCCGCAGAATTCTCATCTGCCCATCATCAGGGCTTCTTATTTGAGTTTGTGTGCGTACGGTCTCACTAGCCATTGTTGTTTTACAATTTGACGGCCCTAGCGCCCTACCATTTGTGGCAGGAATTTCTTTCTTTCCTACATCCTGATTGTTCGGGACGTCATGGGTCTGGTTCTACTTGACCTATGGAGTTTGTTTTTGAATGTGTGTGTTGTCTGGTATTCTTACGTTGTCGTTTGTGCGTTGATGCGGATCATCACTCTGCTCCTGCACGGCAAGCTTTCAGTGCAGCTTGGCCTATCGTCCGTGAAAGAACGCTATATCACTTGAGGAAGCTAGGTATTTCACCTGGGTGCCTGTGGCGGCGTGTTTGACTAGGAGGGTATCACGAGGGAGTCTGTTTGTGCCGCCTAGGGTTTTGCGCTGGCTTGTGGATGTGGAGTATCTTTCTATCTTGAGAGTGAGCCATTCCAAGATGAATTGAAGTCTGCTCGGCAATCATCTCTTCACATTCAGTTCGGTCTTGTTTCAATCTCCTTGGCTTCTCTGATGAGCTGTGGCGCTGGGTCTTCGTCTGTAGTGGCGTAGGGTTTTTCGGGTGGGACAACTGAAGTTGATGTTTGGTGACCCTGTGGTTTTCATGTGTGTCTGGACTAGTGAAGGATGCTGTGTTCCAGCTTTATTTTACTGCATTTTTGTGTTCATCCACGGCGGGTACTTTTCTTCTATTGATCTGCCAAGTGTATGTCGGCCGGGCATGATGCACAGGCACTTTCGATCATATGCCTTGCGTTTCGTCAATTTTCTGGGTGTTTTTTAAGGTGCTGCTATTTTGTGCTGTTTGAAGGCAGTCCTTGATGTGATGCTGTGGTCAGACTACTTGAGTGTCTGTGTAGCCTCTTCTGTAGGGCAAGACAGCTGTTGCCATAAGGTCTGTTGATCTTAGGTTGTGTATGCAGTCTTTTGCGTGTGTTTTTGTGGCATCAAGCGGTGATTATTTGTTTTCTGTTGCGAAGCCGTTGGCTGTCATAACTTTAGTCGGGTGCATAAGCGTTCAGTCTTGTGATGATGTGTTCTGTTGCCCAGGCGTTTGGTTCTGCGTACATTAGTGGTTTCTGCCACCGGAATTTATCTGTCGCGTGCGAAGTGGTGGGGACTGGGCGTTGACGAGAGTAGCGGTTGGTGTGTGATTTATTTCTCGGTTATCACGTGTGTACCTAGTGGTCCATTCTGATTCTTTTGTAGATTAGTACATCTAGGCAATGGTAGTTGTTTATTTCCGTTTCTATGGTGAACTTGATTTTGGGGTGTGGCTGTTATTAGGTGTGTAAGGAAATGTTTAGGTTTCTCTTTTCCATGGGGCCAAATCACAAATGTGTCATCGAGTATCTTAGCCATAGTTTGGTTGTGGCGGTGGCACTTAGCCAGGGCTCTGGATTCGAATTCTTCCATGAACAGGTTGCAATCGAGGCGAGTGCACCAGTGGTGATCCCATGGGCTCCTTCATTTGCTCTGTATCTTTGTCCATTTGTATATGAATAATGTGTTGATTAGGCAGTGTTCATGTTAGTTCCATGAGGTGTTTAGCTCGTTGGTATTTATTTTTGATGATTTCAAGAGTTTCTTTATCGGGACTTGAGTGAATAGTGAAACCACGTCGAAACTTACAAGTAGATCTTCTTGTTCCACGTTAGATTTTGATCATTTCTAAGAAAGTGGTATGAGTTTTGTACATATGAACTGCGGTTTCAGCGATGGGCTTGGTTAGTTTGTTTGTTTAGCTACGTTTGTAATGGTGCTCCTTTGGAGCTGACTATGGGTCTGAGAGGTTGCCTTCTTTGTGTTTTTTTGGGAGGCCGATATAATTTGGGGCATCTAGACAGATTTTTCTCTTGGGATGATCTTCTGTTGGAATTTTTCTGCTTATGTGGCTGGTTATAATTTTCTTCTTGTCAGTTCTAATTTCTTTAGTTTTCTTAAGAGTTTTTCATTTTTGTAAGTGGTTTCAGTTTCAGCTCTCCAAGTTTGTAAGTTGTTTTATATCTTATCCCAAAGTAAGAGGGTGGAATTTTGCTGCTCAATTCCAAGTGTAGTGCCTAGACAAATCTTTGTTTAATGATCCAATTGGAATCTTTTACTGTGAACTTTGTTCCTGAGTAAATCCTGTTCTGAGTATCCTGTTCTTTTCAGGATACGTTAATGTAGCTGCTATGCTGTGATGAAATGTTAATTTGAAGCAGGTTGGTGTTACATTGTTGTCTCGTCGCAGCTGCGTAGGAATTTCAGGTTCACATAAGAAAACCCCCAACAACTCCACAACAACACCTGAAACAATTAGTATATAACGTTCCAACAGAGAATTCACCAAAACAGAAACAGATGTCCTAACCAAAGATTCAATTATGCCATAGAACCCAAAAAAAATCCCCACAGAATCCATCATATGTGCAGTAGAATCAGCCTAACAATTAAATACAGATGAAGCTGACAGAAAATAAGACAACCAGGTTACAAACATCTTATCCACAAGCAAACCACCAAAAGCAACTTGCAAAAAGATGAATTCACACGAGCGCTACACAAACCTGAAACATGATAACAGCATAATAATACTCCCAGCAGCATACTAATAATATATATATATATATTGTTTTTTTTAAGTTTCCGCGAGGTACTTACATGAATGCAGTTCAGCTTCCTTCGGATATTATCCCATGTCAATTAATGTAATGCTTTAAAGTTGTAGCAACATTTTAGCAGAATCTCATTGCCATCATCAGGCTTCGTATGGAGTTATGTCATAATGTGGCAGATGAGATTTCTGACTGAACATACTGCTACAAGTTTAAAAAGCATTACAATGACGTGGGATATAATACCGAAGGAAGCTGATATATATATGAAACTGCACTATATATCATATAATATATATATATATAATATATAATATATATAAATATATATATAATTAATATATATGATGGAAATAGCGCGAACAAAGCTGAATACCATACATGTAAGTACCTGTGAAAACTTAAGAAAACAAATATAATATGTATATATATGGATCTTTGGTTATTCGGGTTTTCTCTGCCGGTAGAATTGGAAGTAGGTAGGCAACCTTTCAATGAAGTCCTCATTCATCATCTTCAGGCTTGTTTCTTTAGCTCTGTGCTTCTCAGCAGTAAAGTGTGAGCTTGCAGCTGCTTCTTCCTTTTACTGCTAGTGGGGGTGTGACTTGATTGGGTGGGGTTTGGCTGTGTTCTGATTGGTAGGGCAGGTCTGGCTGTGTTCTGATTGGCTGGGGGTGTGTTCTCTGGTTGGGGCTGTTGTGCTCAGGTTAGTCTTAGTGCTGGGGATTTGAGCTGGTGAGCTGTGATCTTGTTGCCTGCTTCGTGTTCGTGGTCGTGCCACCATCTTCATGGTGGGTGTCAGTTTGCTTCTTGTATGGGTCAAGAGGGTTTGAAGCGGGTACGTGGTGCAGCTGCAGCGTATGGCTTCTAGTTCGTGTTGTGTCTCCTCTTTCTGTGTGGTGTGAGCTTTTTTCTGCATGGAAGTGTAGTTGGTAGCATCTTACTGTGGCACTTGTGGGTGTGGGTCTGGTATCATTTCATGTTAGGTACTCGTTTTTAATGAGGGCAGGTTTCCACAATGGTTGGTAGGCGGAGGTATCATCTCGTTTATTCATGCTGTGGTGGGCATTTTTCTATCTCTATGGCTTCTCTGATTTTCTGTTGTTGAAGTTTCGTTTTGGCAATACTTCTGGTATTTTAAAGTCAATTTCATGTCCTGTGGATTTGAGGTGTTGGAGCAGGAAGAGGTCAGTTCTTCTTTTTTGATTGAGTTCTTGTGTTCTTCAATGCGTGCAACTAATTTCTGTTAGTTTGTCCTATGTATGTGGTGGGGGCAGGCAGTGCAAGGATTTCGTATACGCCTTGGTTTTCTAACTCGATTTTGTCTTTAGGGTTTCTTAGGATGGTGGATATTTTTCTGTTTGTGCAGAATGCTGTTTTAATGTTGTGTTTTTGGAGATCTTGCTGATTTTGTCTGTAGTTGCCTTTTATATATGGGTGGAGGGCTTTGCCATTTCTTTGTTCTCTGTCTTGGCTTTTGGTTGGGGTTTCTTTTTGGATTAGGTGGTATATCTTCTTTTGGGAATCCATTGGCTGTAAGTACATTAGTGAGAGTGTGTAGTATCGGTTTTTTAAGTGTTGTTCATCGGCTAAGCATTTTGTTCTGGAGATGAGTGTCTCGGCTACGGAATTGATCTGTGCTGGGTGGTGGTGTGAGAGTGCATGTAGATAGCGGTTTGTATGTGTTTTCTTCTGGTAGATGGGTGTCCTAGGGAGCCAACCCCCTACCAATCAGAACACAGCCAAACCCCCACCCAATCAGTCACACCCCCACTAGCCAGTTAAAAAGAAGAAGCAGCTGCAAGCTCACATTACTCTGAGAAGCACAGAGCGTGAGAAACAAGCCTGAAGATGATGAATGAGGACTTCATCGAACGTTGCGCTACGATATTCCAATACTCCTAGCGGAGCAAAACACCGAATAACCAAGATCCACATACAATCACCCCGCGAAAACCTCAGCAGAAATAAAATATACTATATACTGATATAACGTTTTTGCGATCGGTACCTACATGTGTGCTGGTCAGCTTCCTTCAAGCGTATTATCCCACGTTCATCTTAGTGCTTTAAAGACTGTAGGCAACATTTTCAGCCGAATCTCATCTGCCATCACATCAGGCTTTTGACTTGAGTTTGGTATTCAATAGGTTCATGTAATAAATAAGAGCCTGATCGCATGGCAAGATGCAGTATGCTGCTGAAAGTGCTACCAACTTTAAAAGGACACTACAATGCACGATGGGATAATACCTGAAGGAAGCTGAACAGCGATGCATATATTGGGCGAATATTCGCAGAATCTCATCTAGCCATCAATCAGGCTTATGGTATCTGTGTCGTCTGTGAGTCCACTCAGACTAGCTCATGTTATCTGGAAGCCTGCCACTCCACAAACAACAAAATCTCCACACCACAAGCCTAAGCAATCACCCTGGCGCACAAACAGACTCCCCCTGATACCTCCCAGCTCCAAAACACATGCCCAATCAGGCACCCAGAATGAAAACCTAGCGCTTCCACAAAATGATAGCCGTCCTTTTACCCGAAGCCAAGCTGCACTAAAAGCCTCCAATGTAGGAAACAGAATGTTGCGCAGCCAATCAAGACAAAAAAAAGCCCACAAAACACAGACAGAAGATATTAAAAACAGGCCAGATCAGCAGACCACAGCAAACTCCAAGACCAATAAACACAGACCAAGACTCCCAACCAATCAGGATGAAGAAAAAAAACCATTCTGGCATAGCAGTAGGCTAGCCCCAAATTTAAAACTGAAACCACTGTAAAAGTCTGACTCATAGACGAATACAATACAGAAGCCTGATGATAGATATATATATAAAACCTTTAAGGATAGCCATCTATTGAGCAAAAAAACCCCAAAAAACCAAATATCTGTGATATCTGCTGAACTCTGAATTAGACTCTACATAAGAGCCTAATTTTATATTAAAACCCTGACAACAAAAAATACTGGAGAGGGAAAATCATTTTTCTCATATAGAGTATCAAAAAAGCAATTTTAAATTAAATAAAAAAGGAGAAACAGAAGTGATATCTGAATGGTAGGTGTTGTGAAAATTGTGCTGTGAAAATCAAAGTACTAGTTTGTACTGCAGCCATAAATTACTAAACTAATTATCTAGTAGCAGGCATAACTGAATCATTCAAAGGAGTAATTAGCAATCAGACATAATGAGTACTGCTCCAATTTCTTGTCATACTGTATTTAGCTTCAGTGCGGCTTAGAGGATCTGAATTATTTCCTCTCTTTTCTAAAGGCATTACTGCTATATTGAGTGCATCAGCCCATATTATTACTCCCAGTAGATTAATTCTTCACTGGACTGCACACTCCTGATTTCTTCTGTCAGAGGCTCTTCAGGTCTCTGGAGTCCTTTTAAATGTGCACTATCCTTAAAACAACAAAAAACCCGACTTTCCTTGAGTTTAAATATGATTTGCCAGATATGGAAAGATTGTAACTTTTATTAAACCAACTTCAATGTTGCATGAAATCCAGTTAAAGTCAGTAGCAAGCCATATGGCAAATAATTAAAAAACATAACCAATCTTTTAAAAAGACTTATAACCTTTCAAGAATATATCCATAAAGCAGTGAACAGGAACATAAAAATATAACATTGTGTATATTGAAAAACAATATAGTGTTGGAAAATTCAAAAACAAAACATGATTCATAGACTTAAAGAGTTATTTTGGCCCATTTAGCTACAAAATCCATCCCTGTCCCAACAGCACCTGTGCAGAAATCTTAAAATTAAACCTTGCCCAAAAAATAGTTGTTCAGCCATCACTTGAAAACGTCCATTGCAGTTAAGCTCTCACTTACTTTTACCCCGGTTCAAACTGTTTTTTACCTTTTTTCCTCAAAATTCAAATGGAATCAACCCTCCTATAAATTTAAATCCATTATCCTTTGTCTTCTATTTTTAATTAGAGAAAGACAGAGCTTCATTTTTATTTTTTGACATCTCATTTTATGTATTTGAAGTTAATCTTCTTGAGATTAAATGCTCCCTCTTTTTTCAATATTATCATAATGCTTAGATTTTAGTTCACAATAATCCTTGTCACTGTTTTCTGAACTTGTTCCAGTTATTTGGACATATGTCAGAGAAACTGTATGTCTGTTAAATTTCAGTTAGCTATTTTCAGCCTATAGATTAACTGGATTGGATGCCATGTTCAGAAATGAGACAGAGCATGTCTGGTTTAGCAAAAAGGACAAGGAGTGACTTGATAGCATAATAATGTCACAGACAAAAAGGGAGTCTTGGAGAACTTCTAGTCCAACCTCCAGCTCAAGCAGGAAACCCTATAGCATTTCAGATAGATGACTGTCCAGTCTTTTTTTTAAATCCTCAGTGATGAAGCCTCTACAAATTCTGAAGGGAAGCTGTTCCACTGGCCAATTCTCCTCACTGTTAGGAAGTTTATCCTTAATTCCAAGTTCCAGGTAGATTTGACCTATTCTCCAAAGGAACTGAGGACAAGAAGTAATGGATGGAAGACTATTAAAGGCAAGTCCAACACAGAATTAAGGAAAATTTTCCAAATACTGAAATTAACTAGTGGAACAGCTTGCCTCCAGAAGTTGTGGATGTTCCATCACTGGAGGTTTTTGAGAAGAGACTGGACAATCATTTGTCCAGGATGGTATGGGGTCATCTCTTGAGCTGGGAATTGGACTAAAGATTCCCAAGATCCCTTCCAACTCTGTTATTCTGTTGCTGGGTCCTGTAGGATATATTCTTTGTGCAGATAGACACAGAAATCTTAATATGCTCACTAGTATTGCACTGTATCAACTATTAGTTATGTAGATGTTTGAAAAGCTGCAGAAGCATCTTCCAAGCTTTCTTTCAGCTCCTCAAGGTAGTTCAGATCAGAAAATAGCTTCCATAAGTAATCTTTGAACTCTATTTTATGAATATAAACTCTAGCAATAGAACCTTAAAATTCTGAATTGTTTTCCCTTCCTCTTGTACTGTATTAAAAAGGGTCATAGTGTGACAGGTTTCTTTATCAAAACATCTTGTCTTCCCAGGCTTAATTCATATTTTGCTGTAGCCTTTACATTTTTTTCCTCAATATTTTCTCCATAGTTTTTCATATATAGGTATGACCAGAATTCTTCAGGAGGTACTTGAAGAACCTGCATCAGCTCTTCAAGTGGATGCTTCTAGTCTTCAAGTAGAATATCTAGAGGGTTGAATTACTTCAGTAATAGCTACAAGCTATAGCTAAATCATTACCATTTCTAATATGACAAGTTATCTTATTTTATTTTAAAGAATTCTTTGGAAGGAGCTCAACTTCAATGCTCTCAGCAATTCGTCTATTTAAGGTACTGTGTCTTAATAATCTTGTTGGTAAACAGAGCAAATTTAAGTAGGAGTTTGTGAATGCAATCTTTAGAAGTTAAAACTACCCAGCATTCTAATTTTTACTTCCAAGTAAAAACAAAATAAACAGAATATTCTTCCATGAATTAACAAGACATTGACTTTATTGCTTGATTTCTAAGTCCAGTTTAATTCACATTTCTCTGCCACAATCAGTTTGTGGTTAGTATTCAAAATATATAAAAGCATAAATATTTTAATGTTTAAAACAGAATAATACTTCAAAAGATAGCTTGAAATTCTATCTTCCAGAATCAACCATATTATACATATGTATGTAGGAGATTTCTGCTGTGTATTTTTCATTACTGTAAGTACAAACAATCTGTAGTCCATGTCCCTCAAACACCTCCATCCTCATTTCTGCAACTTATAAAACCTATTCAGATTGCAACTCGGAGATTTGCCACAAAACATATTAATATGTGGTGGTATAATTTTACTGAGTTTTGATTAAAATACAAAGCAAACCAGAACACAAAATATCTACAAGCCTTAATGTACCGATTTAAACTTCACAAATCCCAGCCATAACCAATCAAAATAAATTAAAGACCCTTAAAAGCTAAAAATTAAGTTATCTATTTTCTTTCAGAAAACAGTCAATTTCACATCACTCAGAATCCTAATCCATTCTAATTTATATTTAAAATTTCTATCTCTTATATTTGCTATAATCTTTGTTCTGTATAAAATAGTTTATTCCAAAACCTCGAATGTGATTGGCTAGAAAGCCGGCTTAGGGATTGGTTCACTAGGAACCAATCCAAAAGAGCCACCAAAAGGCGGCAAAATCAAGTAACCGTCATTGGCTACAAAAGCCGGCAGGCAAGCCCGTAATATAAAAGGCTGCCTGGCCTGAGCCAAACCCAATTCCGTTTTAACAATACATGTTGAAATAAAGGCTTTTACTTTTGTTGCAAAACCCCCAGTCCCTATAACCCTCGGCTACCCTCAAGCGTTTTTCGGAAACGGAACACTGGTGACAAGGAATGGGATCATCCTAAAACAGTGAGACCATGTGCACCAGCGGTGAATTGAAAATCCATGGGGTTGGGAAGCGAATGGCCGGTAAATAATGCATCGCCTGCAACCCTTCAATCTCCAAAAGTGATGAAGATTGGATATCACCTAGCGTAGAGCCCGTTTCCAAAATGTACTTTAGAAAGTAACAAGAATGGAAGGAGAATCTCAGATTCAAGCGTTAAGAGGGACTGTCTCTTAACGGCATGTGCGGACCAAGCGTGTGTTCAAGAATGGCCAACAGCAATTGGCGAAACCCCAGGGACGTAAAAGACAAAAATGACACTGGCCTGAACTCCACGAAATGTTAAAAGCTCAAACGCACCAAAGGTGTCCTAAAATCTCATTCAAACGGCAACGGAATATTTCTACCGAAGGGAGCCAAAAAAAAAAGAAGGTGGAAACCATTGCGGCTTAATTTTGAAGTGGCAGCCCGTCCGACCAACCATGGGGGGAGCGTGGCGAGTTCCTGAACTTAGATGAAGCCATGCGGAGAATCGAGGTGGTATTAGGTTTAAAAAGACTCTAAAATTTACAAAGTAAATTGCTAAATAAAACCCAAAAAACATAACATAACCGGTGGGCTGAAGCAAATCGCAAGAAGCCAACAGCCCGGCAGAAGGCCGCTGAAAAAAAGTCAGCGGATCCACGCATGAAACAAATTGAACGCGAATAACTAACGAAAACAAACACATGAAAGCTAACCCGAGGGAAGAAGGCAATTTCCCTTCCACCACCACACAGCCAATGAAAAGATTTTGACAGAGACAAATCAGAATCCGGAGAGGTTGAAGATGAGGTTCCCACCCCATGGTATGCCAAACCAAAAAAAGGCGCGAAAAAAAGAAAATTGGTTGGGAATGCGCGCCGGTTGCGGAGGGGAAAACCACCCCTCTCATGCGAGCCTATTAGTCAGTTTCCTTGATGCCATCTGCGCGAGCTTGCGCAAGAAAAGGGGAACACATCGAGAAAGTCTGTAGAAATCGAAAAAATAAAGGCCAACTAACAGACGGCATGTAATCAACTCTCCCTCTCCCCCACAAGCCTGAATCGAAAACACGAGCCGAGAGAAAAAAGTGGGAGCCGGCAACCAACCGAGCCCAGTAACCAGAGAAAAGACGGCCATAAACTGTCACTATTGGGAGAAGGGAGAGCTCAGAAAACCGGAAAGGCAGAAAAAGAAAGTTAAAAAAATCATCGTAAAAATTGAAGTAGGTCAGCCCCTGTGAGATGGACAGTCGATTTCAGGTGTCTTTCCTGTCATATGGTGTAAATGGGAGCAACAATCAGAAGAACTGGTGCCCAATAAATTTCAAACTAAAAGAACCTACCAGAAAATAAAAAATTAACCTCTGAAGGAACTACAAGGGAATCGATATCCCTGTGGTAGGGTCTAGGGGACATTTTCCGAATCGCCTTACAAGCAAGCATGTCGGAAGTCCTGCTCTGACCAATAGTTGAAACCGGGAGACCACGAGCCACGCCTCTCCTGGGCGTCGAATGAATATTTGCACCATTGGACATCGGAATGACCGAGAAGTGGACCAAAGTTGGACCCTGCAAACCGACTCGGGAAGAAAACCCTGGGAATCCCAAAACAAGTTCCAGGACGTTTTCGAATGGCACCAATACTTAGGCAGGTATCAGGGAACCCCAATTTTCCTTTAATTTAGACCCCCAGGTGCCGCACTAGAAGATAGATCTAAAGTCCTAAGAACAGTTCCCTTTGCATTAAGCAAAAGTAGAGGAACAATTGAATAAATTAATTTGACCAAAGGGGGTTTTGGAAACCTGTTGACCATCGCTAAATGGGAGACAACACCAATAGTAAACACGGACCACCGGTTAACAACCACTGATGGGATTCGGTAAGCAACATCTGCAGAGACTTACAAGGCTACCCTGAAACCATTGCACTGCAAACGAGGTTAAGGCGCATACCCCGGTGCCAGTCGTACAAACATTTGCCCCTTTTCACTCACTCGGGGAATAGGATGGAAAGATTTTTGCTAAACTACGAATTCTAGCACAAAGCTTACCAAAAACATGCTCCAGCAAGACGCCCTTAACACGGCCGAGGCACAGACGATAGTGACTCACCAACTCGCTACACATCTGTTGAAAGAGTGTAAGGGCACTTACAAGTGAACAGCTTCAAATTTTGGAGTGAGTGTTGGCCGAGTTATGCGTTTTCAAAGCCTATGGAAACACCTATTTACATGGAATAAATAAGGGGTCGTAACTCATAATTGTTGACCGACGCTATATTTCAGCTAAAGGAATAACGAGCCAACTAGAAAAAAGACTAAGAGATTGTACTAACAAAAATTCAAGCAGAAAATCCGGTCTGAAAAGGTTAAAAAAAAGAAAAATGCTGTTTAATGACCTGATTCACTGTCGAATTTTCTGGGGCTAGCTTTAATCTGGAAACTGGAGGAGGGCATACACACCTGACTGACATAAAAAAGTCAAAGCCATTAAAGACGCACCACAGCCAAAAAAAAAAAAAAACCACGGAAATTAGCAGGCATTTTAGGGGTCTAAATTAAACTTCAAGTAAGTATTCCTTCCCTCACAAAGCAACAATTAGTGGAACCATAACACTGTTTGCCTGGATGAAAAAAAAAACTATGTGGACCCTTGGGGTCCAGTAGAGAGCAAAAAGGCTATTCCAGAAATACAAAAATTTATTATACATCAAAACAGCTGGTTCTATCTCCCAGATTTATGGCAAAACACACTTCCATTGACGGTAAACTTGCTGCAACGCCTCTCACCGGTCTTGGAGTCGGTTAGTGCATCCTGAGCCAACCGCAACCAATTGCCAGATGGAAGAGGGAGGCACTCCGTCGCTTATTCTTCCAAATAGACTCTGTCTAAAAACAGAACGTAACTAATACACGTCCAACATAGACAGAGAAGCCCTGGCAATCGTCGGCCGGAAACGATGAAATGTTTTTCACACTGGAAATAACTTTATGGAAGAACATTTTTGATTGTAATGGATCCATAAAACCATTACTTGGAATTATGTGGGAAAAAACAAGCCTAACATTACGCGAACCATTTTATCAGCCCCGCGGATGACGCTTAGATGGTCAGAAATTCGCTAGCAGGCATACATCTTACAACATTGACCACAAGGCTCCATTAAGCAATGTAGCAGATAGTCGACCCGGGAAGAAAATCTCCCATGAGACCAGCATTAAGCAGAGCACCCCGCTGCCAGGACCGACGGAGGAAAGACGCCCGGCGATACAATGACAACAATGACCACCACTGCAATAGAGACATGCCCCGAACGTAACCAATGTCTGCAAAACGATGGTCACCAGAGCCACCGGCAAGGAACACCACAGTGACTGCCCCGCCATATTACAACTAGGGGTAAGATAAAGGCTGCCCGGAAAAACCAAAAAAACTAATAATTTAAAAACCTTTCTGGGACCAGAGCAACCGAACTCTCAATTCAAAAAAAAGGTTGTTTATTGTGGGGTGATCGGTGTAGTAATTTGCCTTTCCTAAAACCCTAACTAGACCTAGTAGTGTTGGATTATGCTTCAATGAAGGCCACCCTGGTCATTTGTAAAAAATGAAAAGCCGAAGCTTAGAAAAGATTTATGTCTGGTGACCTGGTCTATAAGATGAAAGACTCAAATACTGGTTTGCTACTTGTACAAAATGTCAGAAATCCAGAGCCTTCCCCAACCACAAGCACCCATAGGGACTGGGCAGACTCCCGCAGTCCTCTCCAGGATCCCACATTGATCTTTCGTGGGTCCTACTAGAGGGCATAAAAACTTTTTTTAAAATGAATTGTCGTAGTGCAATACTCACAAATTTGGCTGTGAAGTGGTAGTAATGTCATCTAGCGACAACCGAGGCGGTCATTAAACACTTAACAAATTCTTCTTCGCTAACCCATGGATTGCCGGACCGTCCTATTGTGTCTGGAAATGGGTGCCACAAATTAAACCTGCCATCCCCCTCTCCAAATTTTAACATACCGCTTTTTTTGTTGCTCCGTGCTTTAGCCTCCCTAAGGTTATCGCCATCGCACTGCCGCTTCGCGCCGGCCCGAGGCCCGCATCACGGCAGCAACTGGTAGTGGCGGAGGAGGAATGGTCAGGTTTACGAAGAAAGGTTTAAAAGAGAGAATGGACGCTTGGGGATGGTCCAGGGATAAAATTAACCAGTCTACTCATCACCTCCAACATAATCATACCCGCATGGCTAACGCAAACAAAAAAAAAGGGCCCCCCCAGCAGAATTAACTAATGGGTGAAAAAGAAAACTTAGGGTCGCAAATTAGAACAGGTTGCATGCACCCAAATTACACTTTGAAAGACCGTCCTCCCGACTCTCCAGCCCGGTTTCCGAACATATTTAAAAATTGGCGACCTAAGTCTAACCGCAAATTTCAACCGGGGGACCCCCTAAGGCTTCCAGCCAACAACGACACACTCACAGGTACAGCACTCTCTCGAGTCCGGTAATTGACTAACCTGTAGACGATGGCAGGGAATGGAAAGCGTGCGGACATTCAGACCTCAGCTTCAGTACTCCGACATTTAGAAATGAAAAATTACAAACTCACAGACATCGCACAAATAATAAAAATCAGAACCCGAGAAAACAAAACAAACAAGAGGGGAGGGAAATCAAGAAAAATAATAAAGAACTTTTAAAAATAAACCAGTGAACATCTAACCAAGTCAACAAAGAGGCAAAAAAAGAAAACTTATGAGCGATTAGATGAGAACTGAGCGGGACAAAATCCCAGAAAAAGGGGGACCAAGCCAACCGACACCACCGACTTCAACGCCTGGCCCAGGGACAGGGAGCCAGGAGCCGGGAGCGGCAAAAAAACCAACCGAGCCTGAGAAACCTCAAAGCGGTAGCAAAATTGGCCGACTCTTGTCAGAGTATCCACCCTTCCAAGGAGTTCCATTGAAAGAAGCCGGAGAGAACCAGCAACCCAATCCGAAGCCCCAGTTGAAGTTCCAGCAAAAAAGAAATCGCGCAAGTCTAGTAGAATCGGAGAAGCTTCCACCCTACCTCGCGACTGACGTCACCACATAGGACCTAAAACCAAGGGGGGAGGAGGGTGTTCCTCTGGTAAATAAAAATAGTTTTTCTTTACATTTCCCAAAACTTGAAATTGTGAATTTGCTAGAAAGCTGGGCATACGGGGATGGTCAGCTAGGAACCAATCCAAAAGAGCTTGCCAAAGGCAGCACAGCAAAATCAAGTAACCGTCATTGGCTACAAGCCGGCAGGCAAGCCATATATAAAGGCTGCCGCGGCTAGAACCAAACCTTTCTGTTTTACAATAATTGTTGAAATAAACTTTTACTGTTGGAACCCGGTCTACCTCGTGTTTTTCCGGACGGAACAATCTTCATGAGGACTAAAGGATAATATAAATGATTAGTATAAAGTTACAGCATAATTCTTGTTATATAATATTAAGGGTACTGTGGTGGAATGTACTGTAATTCAGATTCCCAGGGGGAGAGAGTTCATTTCCGAGGGCAAAAACCATAACAAACCATTGAAAGTTTGGTCATGAGAAAGAAAGTTAAAACTGCTCCTACCTAGTAATTCCAAGAGTATTATCTATAGTGATGCAAATAGTTATTTCAGGTTTTTGTCTAAAGGTAAAGGCCATAAAGGAAACAACTCAGAAGTAACTCAAAGTGTCTCTCAAGGTTGGGGGGATTGGAGTGGAGGGCCTGATATATGCTGCGAAAAAAAAAAAAAGACTATCACCTGATCGTTGTCACCAAGATACTTATATCTGATTAACACTCCATTTTGTATAGATAAACTTAGCTGCTGCAATATGATAAAAAAATGAAAAGGCTATTTGCATTGAAACAGGGAGGCCTTATCTCCTGAGCCTGGCAGCCCAATACACAATGAGACTTCCTTGGAAGAAGCAGCAAGTGTCAGCTCCAACTGTCCATTAATTAACATACAATATTTCATCAGTTCTTCCAAATTATCTGGTTGTCTTCTCTCACAAAATGATTCTTTGGCTAATCAGAACAAAATCATTTCATTTTCATATCTTCGGCATACAATTGAGAATCAGGTGTGTACTAATGAACTCTGCAGCCTCTTTGCTTCAACTCATAAATCTCTGTTTGCTGTTGCTTTCCTGCCAAATCATCAAGTGAAGCTCTAGAGTCTAAACCTTTGCACGAAGTTCTGGTAATTTGGTAAGAAGTCATTTCCTTCAGTAAACTCAGAACAGAAGTCACTTGGAGTGCTCTGTAAGAAATTCTACTGGTCAGTTTACCATGAACAATTCACATTGAATCATGGAAGTCAAGAAGTGCTATGTTAAAAATTTCTATGTAAGCAAAGAAATAATTGGTTG
The DNA here is from genome assembly GCA_004320025.1 of Laticauda laticaudata. Classification (NCBI taxonomy): domain Eukaryota; kingdom Metazoa; phylum Chordata; class Lepidosauria; order Squamata; family Elapidae; genus Laticauda; species Laticauda laticaudata. Next base: position 22,461 of record BHFT01023402.1, read on the forward strand.
GGCTGCATGTTATCTTTTCCAGGATCAGGCAAGCCTTGTGTTAATTGTGTTAGTTGTGCCATGGCATGGTACACATTTGTTGTATATATCCACATACTGTTGATATTGTAATTATACTTCTGTAGACAGTGTGGTGCCCCTAGGATCTAATGACAACTCCAGGTTCAAAGGCAAGGTTCAGTGCCTGTCTGATTAGAGAACAGTGAGACTTGCCAAGCTGATGCCAGTTCAGGAAACGGCCAATGCAAAAACTGCTAGAATTCTTTTACTGTTGGATATGATAACAAACTCTTGAAAGCTTCCCAGTTTCCCTAATCTCCCTATTACTCCATATAGAGTCAAAGTAAGATTATTTTGAGTCTTTTTCACATGTTTCCTCCTCTCAAAGGACTGAAATCTTGTACTTTTTCCTATTATTATTTCTGGGTCTTGTATTCCTTCATCAACTTTAACGCTGCATTCCTTGGTGCTTTCTGAGCTTGACTGTTTGCTTGCCAATGTTTCATTATCTGACAAGGTAACGTAATCAGGGACTCAAAGTTCTAAACAAATGTTTGTGGCTATGTAACTAATCTCAGTATAAATTTGCATTGATATATTTTCTAATAAATATATTGTTTAGCAGTAGTTATTAAAATGCTTATCAGAGTACAAAAAACAAGTTAAGGCCTGGTCACATCGCCCGACGGATGCAAAACGTATGTAAAAAGGACACAGCGGACAAGCAAATTTTCCATCTGTGTTATCCGATCTCAAACAGTGCCCCAAATTTGCATAAAGAGAACGGAAAAGAACGGACGGGGGGAGGATGTATCGCGGATGTAAAATGGATGCTCAATGGAAGCCTAGCGGATGAAAGCAGACTGGCACGTCCACAGGGCTTTCAGGGAGCATAGCAAAGCGGACGCGTAGCGGAAAGAGCGGATGCGTAGCAGATGAAGCGGATGCAGAGCGGATGTGTAGCGGATGCAGAGCTGATGCGTAGCAGATGACACGGGATCGCATAGCGGATGCCTAGCGGATCAACTGCGCATGCGGGAGGATGTACTGCGTTTAGCCCAACGGATATAAAAGGGGCAGCTCGCAAGGCAGGTCACCATTCAGAGGAAAGACTGCTGCCAGACACATCTTCATCAGAGATCTTTATCATGGGGAAGAAGAGGAAGCCTGTGCATCTCTGCCAGCCCTGGCAAGAGGATAGATCCATCATCCCACCCCCTGGAGCTGACTCTGCTGCTGCTGTTGCTGCTTCTTCTGTCCTTGCCTGCTTCTGCTGTTGGTGCTGCTCCTGCTTCTTCTGTGCGGGTGCTGCCGCCTGGTGATGCTTCTCCTGCTGCTGGTGCTACTTCTCCTGCTGCTTCTCCTGCTGCTGCTGTGGTGGACCAGCCCAAAGCCCTGATGCTGAAGGGCTTCTGAGAAGGAAGCAATACTACATCGCAGAGGACATGAGGAGGAGGTGCTGGAGTGGGCTGAGGGAGGAGAACGAGTATATGTGGAGGAAGGGCCATTAGGCTCTGTCGAGACACCAATGAAAGCAGGCGGCTTGGAGAGAGAAGGCGGAGAGCCTGGGCTCACCTTCAGATGTCCTCCTTGGGTGGTGAAGCATATGCACACACTGGTATGGGAAGCTGCACCTAAGAAGTCTGCCAGGCCACGGTCAAGCTCACCGACTGGGAGACCTATGTCATGGCAAAGTGCAGCTTCCTGGAGGGTGAAGTCCGCCACGAGAGCAGCCCCTCTGTCTACCCTCACTCTCAGGCAGCCCACAGACAGCAAGTCCTCTTCTGGCCAGGAGACAGCTACCATGTCCGGGCAGGTGTCCACAGAGGCGCCGCGTGACAGAGACGCCCCAACAGCTGCACACGCCTATGCCGCGGAGACGTGACGGATTCTCTCACACACATGGAGCAAAGAGAAGCAGCGACCACCACCTCACCTCGGCCCAGCCTGCCGCACACCAGAAATCCCCACTACACTCCTCCTTCCTGCCACCCCACAGCCAAGCCCGGCCTCAGGAACATTTGTCATGCGGTCTCTGTGCCTTGACATCCAGGTCCTGGATGAAGGGCCTCTCAACCTCACTGCGGCTGAGCCAGCTTTCTGAGAGCTTCCTGAACACACCATCCCCTGTTGTACTCTCGGGGCCAGTCACTCCATAGGAGCCTCAGACCAGCACTCCAGAACACTGCCCACCTCGTCCACAGTCTCCTGTCCCCTTTACACCTGAGAGATGGGACATGAACTCAGAGATGACTGAGAATAGTATCAGAAACTGAGTTGTTTACTTGTTAAGTTTTTATCTTTGCCTAAGACACTTTTCTGGTACCTTTTGCTTTTTAAATAAAAGTCCTACACTTTACTGTTATTAATATAAGGTTTTCTTTGCTTCACACACTTGGTATCATTTCTTTTTAACTTAATAAAGTCTTGGTGGAAAGTTTTAGAAAATGGTAAAGCCTTGGTCATGCTTTATGGATGGCAGGTGTATACCTAGTGGGATGGGGTAAATAGCTGTGGGAATGGACAGGAATACCTGTGTGGATGGGCAGGGATACCTTTGGGATCGGTAATTAGCTGTGGGATAGATAAACCTCCAGTACAAGCATAGTGGGACTGCATGGTCCACCCTCCCAGCTGCCATACCTATGGCACCTTTTATCAATAACAATTTAATTCATTGATCCCACACATTTCAACAAAAACACAACTCTTTATTAATGCCCTATTCATTTGTAAGGCCACTCAGCATACATGGACAATCTCATCAGGTGTGATGAGACAGTCCTCAAGGAAGCATCCATTAAGCATAGCTACCTCCTGTCTTGCCACTCCACTGCTCCAGCTGGGGGAGTTGCACCAGTGTTTCAGAGGGTTTGTGCTACTTCTTCCCTTTCACGTGAGCTCTGTTGGGGCCTGGTACATCCACAGCTGTTGATCAGGTTTTCGCCCTTGCCTCCATCACCAGGCTCCACGGCCCCGATCCTTGTTGAGGTCCACAAGCCTGTTCTGCCAACACGTGGGTAGCGGGTGCGCATGAGATTGTGCAGGATGCCAGCAAGCTTCCACGATGTTCCTCCGTCTGTGGGCGAGATGTTCTGCATGGTGGTGAGAGTACCTGGAACCTGTTGGCCAGAATGCCAAAAGTGTTCTCCACCGCCGCCCTTGCCCTGGACAGCCTGTAGTTGAAGATCCTCTCTTCACGGGTGAGGGGATCTCGGAATCCCCCACGAGGAAGTAGGACACATCTTGTGTGTCGTTGGGTAGGGGTCTGGATCTGGGAAGCCCTATGAGATGGTTGGCGTTCAAGCCCCCTCCTTGAGAGTGCTATCTGGGCATTTGAAGCTGACCCGTTGCCTGAAGCATCGCATTTTACATGAACTTGTAGTCAGCAATCGACCATGCGCGAAGAGGATGATGCTGAAGAAGCCCTGGTAGTCGAAATGGACTATGACTGGACCTTTGCAGGCCATTGTGCTTCCCATCTATGGCTCCAACGGTGTGGGGAGGAAGTTCCCCTCTGATACCATCTGTTCTGCAAGTTTCCTCCAGCCTTGTTCAGTGGAGGGACACTGGAGGAGCTCCTCCAGGTATTCTTCGATGATGGCCTGCACCACTTCTCTGACCACAATGCTGATGATGTTGTGTGGCACCTTCCAGGCGTAACTGCATTGTTTCTGTACATGGTCCCGGAGGCCAGGTGGCGCAGAGTCAGTGCCACCTTCAGTCCACTGGTCCAGGCTGGGACGGAAGTTTGATGTTCGCCTTGGTCAACCTAGGTCTCAGACGGCTCCACAATTTCATCAAACATGGCTGGTGGCATCCTCATGAAGTTCTGGAATGCACAAATGTCTTTCGTTCCTCGCAGCTCCACCATTCAGCCAGCATACAGTCCAAACTCCGCTCTTCTTCCCGATCCAACGCCGGACCCAGACACTTTCTGGCCGCTCTCCTTTTCTTCCCACTAGAAAAGGTGAAAAGAGCCTTAAGAGGGCTTGATTCTGTGTTGAATGATGGCAGCTTACCAAAAGGAGCCTGCGATGATCCATGGTGGAGGAAGAATGGATGCTGTGGAAGAGCAAGAGCAAGGCTGAAGAGGTCTGCACACCAGGGCTGCTGGACTGAAAGTGAGATCCAGGTGATTTCCTCCCCCTTTTTATAGGAAATGTAGGTTTTCCACTCAGTGTCCTTCCGCATACTCCAGGCATCCTCAGACATCCTAAATATCCGAGATACGTCCCCTATACGAACGTTTTTTCCATTTTAATGCTTTATATCCGAGCTGCATCCGCTTTCATCCTTCTTCGTCCATGCTACTAACGCTGTGTGTCTGTCGTTCCGCATCCGTTTCGCTTCCTCCCTGTGTCCGTTTTCCGCTGGAGCAGATTTGAGTTGCGCGGATGCGCAGCGGATGCCTAGCGGATATAGCGACGCGTAAACGGATGACAACGGACGTATAACAGATTGTCTCCGTATGCGTTAGCGGATGTAGAATGGACACGTTGGATACTTCATCCGCTCAGAAAGTTTTGTGTGCAGCTCAAAACTTTTTTGAGCGGGGTGAAATCACAGTAGACAGGATGCTGGACAGATAAAGAGTTATGAAAAACATATGCAGTGAGTACACGAACGGATGCATCGCGTTTTCCAACGGATGGCAAGCTTTTTTAACATTTTACATCCATCTCTTGCATCCATTGCAGTGTGACAGGGGCTTTAGATTTGACTAGAGGACCCATATAGAAATGCAACAATAAAGTTAAGAAATAATAAAGGGAGGGGAGAACAATAGCTCAAGAAAGTCCAGTTGCCTCGGGAAAAAAGCACCTTTGAGACAACCATGACCTGGATGACTGAGAATCTCTGTGGACTTTTAACAATAGCTGAACCCTGATTTAGATGTAGTGTCTTCTTTTGGAACTTTAAAAAAAACTTGTCGGAGAGTCTGAATCCCAAACAATATCAAGATAATCAGTTCTAATTATCTCCTAGACCTGACAGCATTTGATATTACCCATAACAATATTTTCTTGATGAAACCAGCTAATACAAGATTTGGAAATTATAGTAATTTTATAGTTATTTTGTAAGCATGTTGGAATAACGTGTATTGTTTGGTTCTTGGCCTTTCTTCTGAAAAGCTTCTTGTGACTTTATTTCATCCCTATAATTTTTATAAATCCTAAAAGATTTAGCATTTAGGCTTATATACTATCCTATAGTGTTTGACAGCACTCTCTGATTTACAATGAAGCATTTATTTGCATATTGCCCCCAACAATCTGGATCCTCAGAAGGATGGAAAATTGAGTCAGTCTTGAAACCTGTCAAGATCGAACCTTAGGCTGTGGCAGAGCTTGCTTGCAACACTGCACTTCAACCACTGCACCACCAGGATTCAAGGTTGTTAATAGGCAGTGAGGATATGGATGTTGGTAAATTTAGATATTGGTAAACAAGGGAACAACTATGATAACATAAGATTTAATCACAGGAATCACATGTTTATCTAAGCCTGAGGGCATTACACATTAAATGGAATAGTGCTGCATTTAAAACATCAGATATAATCTTGAAGTACATTTAAAAAGGCAAAAAGCAAGCCTTTCCAAAGGCTTCATGGCTATTTCAGCTGCATGCTTTCTTAAGGATAAGATCTGACTGTTTCAATATATCAGTCACCATATGATCAAATTAACGATTGATCATCATTAATTATGCCCTAAATGGGTCTGTTCTTTAAAAGTGTTTGGATACCACACTGTACAAATGTACAAAACTAGAATTTTGTCAGAAGCATCTTTTGTCAATCACACAATTTCATTAAATTCAAGACTGTTTCGAAGCACAAGTCAAATAATGGTATTGACCGACAAAACTCTAAAGTACTTGGACCCAGAATATTGGAATAGTCTTTTCTTCTGTATTGTATGAACCTATCCATCATTTGTAATTATTATTTCCCCAGTCCAGAAATCAATAGGCTTTTATAATCTGTTCACCATATAGCTCCAGTGTAGCATCTACAGTGCTATTCTGACAGACATATCAGACTCAAATTGGAGAAATGGAAGTTAAAATATTAATTAATTCAAATAGAATTTATGAGACAGATTAGTTTAAGGGAAGACAGATTTTGTACAGCCCTTTTCCCAAATAGTTCTGCTATAATAAGCTCTTTTTAAAAGATCTTGTATAGTTCAAGTAAATTCCATATAAGTTATTCTCTAATTAAGTAATGAATTTACTAGAGTAAACTGCACAATACATTGCACAACTTATTTCCAGTTAAGAATATACTGGATTGTGCTAAATAACTATATGTTAAAAAATAATTCAGATCTGATATATGGAATACAAAATTTAGATTTCATAAATATTAACTAAAGGATTGCTCATAATTTTTAACAGCTGTTCTTCTCAACAATTCTTATATAGAAATACTGATTTTATTCTAAAATTTTAAACATTCCTTGGAAGGAAACACTAGGGCTCTGTTATTTCTGGCACTCATAGTTCATCTTGCATATATATATCTTATTGGGGCAACTAGATTAGGGGTGGTGTTCGCTCTGAGTTTCAGCTGCCAAGAATGTTAAGGAATGAAAGGGGGGTGGAGGACTTGGAAAGTTCAAGGTTAAAAATCCCAGCTTCAGTTAATTGGTTCTTGTGATTAATGAAGTGTAAGAAGTGGGAGGAGAGAAGGTGAATTTTGTGAAAGACGTTAAAAATTACTTTCAGTATGGGAAATTCCATAGACGAACCAGAGATGTTCTAATAAATCAATTTCTAATAAATCGATTATACTTGTCTCGGGGTGATTGATTACCATGGACAATTTCTGGATGCCTAACAAGTGGGATTCAAAAAACCCAGCAACAGGTTAGCTGACCGGTTTTTGGATGGGCGTGGCCATCGTGGGCATGGCCCACAGGAAAGGGCATTGGTACTTGCCTGATACGCCCATTCTCTGTGAGCTGTGAAGAGCATCCAGAGGTGGGAGGTGCTTCAATCCCTTCTGGAAAGGCTGAGCTTAAAACCCTGGGACGCTCCTCCTCCTCCACGGGTCTCCTCCTCAGCATCCTCCAGTTTTGCGAAGACTGAGTGCCAAAGTCCGGAACTCATCCCCTGATCTAAATCCCTGACTGGAATGGAACCCCACCAGACGGAAAGAAAAGGGTGAGACTGGATGCTCTTTACAGCTCAAAGAGAATGGGCATATCAGGTAAGTACCAACGCCCTTTCTCCCATGAGCTGTTAGAGCAATCCAGAGATGGAACATACCAAGCTGGGCCTGTCCTTAGGGAGGGACTCCGTCTGGAACGAAATCCACTCCTATATTCTGTGGACCTCTTGAGAACACTTCTGCCAAATGAAGCATCCACTGAAGCATAGGCAATCAATTTTATAATTTCTGACAAAGGGAAATGGTGAAGCCCAATGTTGCCGCTCTGCAAATTTCATCTATGGAGGCTGTGTGGCCCATGCTCCTTGTTGAGTGGGCTGTAATGCCCTTAGGAACTGAGATGGACTGGCATTCATAACTTTTAGCTATGGTGGCTCTCAACCATCTACCGATGGTTGTGGACGACACATTCTGTCTAAAGGTGGATGGATTGAAGACAGAAATAGAGCCTCAGATTTCTAAATGCCGCTGTGGCGGTCTAGATAGATAACATAAGGCCCTTTGCACGTCAAGTCCATGCCAATTGATTGTTCCAGCCTATGAGATGGTTTCGGACAGAAATTTGGAGGACCAACTCCTGCACTCTCTCTAGAAGGTTCATTTACTGTAGGAGTGAACAATGATCCAAATGGAGAATCACTCTGCCCGCATGAAACACGCACAGGTCCTTACGCATTGATAATGCCACACCAATTCGGAAATTCTTCTAGCCTGATGTGATTGCAATTGAGGAAGGCCACCTATATATGTCAGGAATTTAAGAGTAGTTCTCAGAGGCTCGAACGGACCGAGAGGTTAACACTTTGTTGAGATCCCAGGTGGATAGCGGTGAATTACAGGAGGTCATAAGTTTGCAGCACCCTTTGAGAAAACTGCGACATGTGGATGGTGTGTTATGGAACGGAGGTCACCCCAGGTATCACCCGAGGCTAAGGCCTGTCACCTGTCCACATAACATATTTTGGAGATAGGCCCTTGGTAAACCCCTCCTGTAAAAACCCAATAATTGTCCTATTGATGGAGCATTGGGTCGATTTTTGGACCCCTTGCACCAGGAAACAGAAAGCCAACCACGTGGCCTCATATAATACGATTTGTTGAGGTCCGTCTGGAATGCTTGAAAATAGTGGCATAGCAATCCTCTGAAATTATTTGTTGGGCCCTTAAACAGCTCTGCTCAAACTTCCATACGGCTAGACTGAGTCATTGTGGGTTCAGGTGAGGTATCGGACCTTGGGAGAGGGAAACCTTCGACGGTGGAATTTTTCCAAGGTTGTTCTCTCAACAGGTCCTGTAAATCTGCAAACCATGTTCGCCTGGGCCAGTAAGGGGCAACCAATATCAATTCCGCTCGTTCCTTCAAATAACTTCTGGATCAACCTGGGTATTACTGGGAGTGGAGAAACACATATAGAAAGTCCAGGAGGCCCACGGACATCGCAGTGCATTGACGGCCTCCATCCCGAGTCGGGGTACCTTGAAATATACCGGGGCAATTTGGCATGGAGAGGAGAGGCAAACAGATCAATCACCAGTTCCCCAAATCTCCGCACTGCTTCCTGGAAAACAGCCGGGTATATGCGCCCTCTGCCTGATCTATCATGGCCCTGCTTGCGTGTTTAATGGCCCGATATGTGTTCTGCCTGAGCGAAGACAGATTGGCTCAGCCCATTTGAACAACTTGTTCGTCTCCAGCATCAGAAGTTTGGAATTAGTATTCCCCTGTCTGTTTACATGGGCCTTGGTTGTGGTATTGTCTGTCACAGACCAGAACATTGCAATGAATGGAAAAGGGGTAGAAACTGCGGAAGACCAAATTTCTTGTGCAGTGTGGGATTGAAGTGAGCCCCCCATCCTACCAGACCTGGCATCGGTTGTGATCGTCACCTCTTGTGGGTTCCTTGAAAGGGCATACCGTTAATTGTTTTTTGTTACCAAACAGCCAGAGCGATAGGAGAACGTTGTGGCGATACCTTTATCAGATGTTGGAGGTGGCTTTTCCGGAACGACTGGAAAGGTAGCAGGAACCATTGCAGCTCTCTTTGAATGGAATCGGGCCCAAGGTACAATGGAAATACAAGAAATTAGTTTCCCAAACAATTGAGACAGTAAAGCCAGGGAACCTCTTTAAAGCCCTGATCTCTCTGGCCAAGACTGAATACTGTTTAACCTGTCCTGAGATAGAAAAAACCTTACCCTCACAGTATCTATCACTGTCCCCAAATGAACTAGCCTAGTTGAGGGATCAAGTGGCTTTTATCACCAATTTATGGAAAAGACATGACCCTGGAGGGACTCCAGAGTAAACTTGGTATCCCAATTTTGCTTTATGTCTGGAAGATGACAAGATTAAAATATCATCCAAATAACATTGCAGGCAGACAGATTTGATTCTGAGCGAGGCGGACAAATACCGCGGGACCTTAGTAAAGGGTCCAGGGGCTTGAAGCCAGACCGAATGGCAGGGCATATATTCAGTGAGTGCTGATCACAATAGCAAAATTCTAAGATATTTGTAGTGGACAGGTCTGATTGTATATGTAGATAAGCTTCTGTGAGATATATAGAGGTCATGATATGTTCTCTCTGATGCTAAGCAGAATGGACTGAAGAGTAGTCATTTTGATTTTTGATAAATCATGATTTGTTCAAATGTTTGAAGTCCAGAATTGCCACCTGCAGCCCCCAAACTCTTTCGGATCACAAACATAGAGAATAACAGCCTTTGACCCCGCTGTTTCAGATGGAACCTCTCTAATGGCTGAATATGCAGAAGATGATTGATACCTTCCTGCATCAATGTCCTCTTAATGGGTCCGAAGACCTAGGGCTTCTAAATAAAAAAGTTCGGGGGGAGGATTGAAAATTCCAGCGCCAAGCCAAACTACGGTATCCTTGACCCACGCATCAGAGGTGGAGCTTGTCCCTATTGATCGCAAACAGTTTTAATTGCCTGGAATGGGAACCTGCTGTAAAAGCTCACTTGGGGCGATGAAAAATCGGCCTCTAGTGCTCTGGGTGATCTCTACTATTTTGGCCTCTCACTGACCTCTGTCGGAAAGATTCAGGCCTATCCTGTCTTGAAACTGGGTGTCAGCCTTCAAAATCTTCTACTATTGCCTTTGCATCTTTCGCTGTCATAAGGAAACGGGTGGTGGGGGAGGAGGGAGGAATCTGGGAAGTGTGCTGGAGACATTACATTTTTCTGTTGTGTAAATGGGGGGTAGCATAACATCAGAGTTAGGTTTCTATTTCTTAGCTTAGCTTTCTTCTCTGCACAACTGCGAACCTGTTATCAAAGTATGCCAAGGTCAACGGACAGAGGCCTCATCATCACCTGGAGATGCCCTCATGATCATATTCCACATTTATAATTGAAGTTTCATAATGAATATTTGGGGGTGGGAAAACTTCCATCAACTTTGTATATGTGATTTGCGGCGCGCTAATTTCTCAGATTCAGAATTCTTTGGTTGCTACCACTTCACTTTCAGTAAAAGATAACTTTTCTCTAACCTTTCTTGGATTTTGAATGGAGCACCGACTGACAATGGGCCTGTAGCCTGATGTTCTTTGAGATCTGGGAATGTAGGGGCCCTGATAGTAGGACTGAAAGGAACCCCTTCAAAACGACAGGATTTCAAACAAAACAGAAACATTCTGTTTTCAGGTCTACGAAAAAGAGGGGGAAGCACTTTTTTTCTTGTTTCTATTTTCTATAAGGAGTGGGTCCAAGACACTGCCAAATAATTTATCCCCTGATATTAGGGCTGATGCCAACTTGCATTGGTACCCGCCTGCCAATGTCTGAGCCAGAGCAATCTCCGTACAGATACATGAGATGCTATGCCCCTAGACGAGAATTTGACAGCATTAAATGTGGCATCGACTTACTTGGTTTGGAGCGGAAAGCGTTGTCACGTTCCATTTGTATGATGGATTGACTTGCCTCTGAATGAAAAATTATTTTATTTTATTTTATTTATTTATTTTCTTCTTCTCCTTCTTCTTCTTACTGTTGTTGTTGTTGTTGCTCTTGTTCTTGTTGTTCTTGTTGTTGTTATTTTAAATTATTATGATTAACATTGATACTTTGGTAGAAATTTGAATTTTGGGGAGATGTCTGCCCCTGCAGGTGAAATTAGAACGTTCTTCAGGAAGGTAAGACTGTATATTTATAGGAATAAAAGATTAACTGGTGCACAGTATCTCAGGGCCCCCAGCAAGGGAAACCCCCAATTGCTCCAAGTGATAGAAAAAAATTCCGGGTCCCTGGCCCCCAGCAAGAGAAACCAGCTACTATAGGCTCTGCTGTGACTCCTTGCCTGTCAGAGACAAACGCCCGCAATTTCCAACTGAATAAATGATCCAAAGGCAAATGCACAGAAATGCCTGTATAATGAGTATTAGTTTAGTTCTACTTAGTCAGAAGGATAGCCAAGTCCAGAAAGGGCACAGTAGAAAGTTGCTACAGCCTTCCCTGGGCTCTGGAGGCCCTCCAGAAGCCAGAAGTAGGCCCATTTCTGTAATTCTGGAAGGCCCATTTTCCCCCTTCTCAGAGCCTCCATGTACTTACTTCCATCAAAAATGGGCTGCATGGAGACTCTTGGGAGAGAGGGAGGAACACCTGGTCGGTCAAAATACCAGTTCGTTGAACCAGATGTAACTTTAACATCCGGTTCACCCGAATGGGTCCAACCAACCTGGTAGAATCCCACTTCTGAACTAGATGAATGATATTCTGTTGCACCAGTAATGTACTGTAATGTAATGTAGCTAGTCTTCTACATGCATACTTATAACTTAAGCTCACCAAAGCTTGATTGACTAAGTGTTTATATTTGTCTTTTATATGCTTTTAATATTACAGGAATATTTATGATGTAAAATGTTTGCTAGTTTCTTTACAAGCTTTGGTATACTTTTAACAAAATCAATATTGGCAGAATACAATGCAGGAATCTTGAATATCCCAGGGTCTTCAAATCAGAACATGTAATACATATTTATAGAATTGTTATTGTATAATACAGCATTCACTTGGGATCCATTTTTTTAAAAAAATGCTGACATCAAGGTTTTATTACACTAACCTTTTAATATTTAAAAAATAAGAGGAAAAATAGCACTAACTGTATTCTCTTTGTCCCTGCTGAAAACTATTTCTCTGTTTTCTTTTCTCCCGGCTGTACCTAAGGCAACTCCAAATATTCCGGCTTTCAGAAATGCTGAATCCACTTAATCAAGCAAGAGTTGGATAAAAAGTAGATATAGCAATCTTGTAATTTACAGAAAGATACTACTCTCTGTAGTATTAATCAAATTACTTGGGGACTTGTAGCAATTAAAATCTTTCTTAATGCTCCAGGTAAAAGCAAATGAAGCACTATTTTAAAATAATATTTTTCAGCTCTTGACATAACACTTCTTTTAATTCTCCAAGGAACTTGGATTCAAATACCCACCAATAGATTGAGATTATGTAAGGAGTTCTTATATTTTTTTGTGAATGTCAGACTTCAGAGTTTCCAGGAAATGTTTCTCAATGCTCAATTCACAATGTTGAATTATGTGGACTCTGGCATATAAAACTCAGGTGCAGAAGAGGAGTTTTCAGGAACACAATTTTTGAAAAATTGTTAGGTAAAAAGTAAGTGGAGTTAATAAAACTGGGCTATGTGATGAAATCATGTGACATAAAAAAACATTCATGTAACAATAAAGATAGAATTAAAAAGTGCTGATTCTCCAATATCTGTATTTAAAACTGAAATGTGAATCAGGTATATGAATTAATTATCATATAAACAGATAACAGAACTAAGCCAAAATGAATTAGTTAAGAATTCTTTTTCTTGGCCATATAAGTATAACAACAGTTATTATGCAAGTTCATGAAAGATACTGATTTATGCAATGGTTAATTATATATATTTAGAATTTAGAAAAAATCCTACAGAATTAATTATTCTATAATTATATCAGTCATATTAAATAATACTGCAACTATTTCATTATAAATAAATATGTTTACAATATGGTTCTACATTTGCACGAATAAGATGTAGACTTTACTATTCATTAATAGTTGATGTGTCTATTTCAGAACTTTATTCCGTTTCCTGCTATATTTTCTTCTGAGCTTTATCTAGTTTATATTTAGACAATAAAAAAATGGGCATTGAAGTAGGAGGTAAAAATTAATTTGATAGTCTGTGTCTGCAGTAAATGAAAGGGACATGTACATGCAATTTGAGCAGCTGAACCTAATTAAAATGTTTCTTTTTTATACCGTTAGTGATGAAAATAATAACACCATGAACTTAGCTTTAGAAAGATCTCCATTTTGGCATTTTGACTATCTGAATAATGCCTTAAAGTATTATTTTTGCTTTTGTTTAATTGCCAGGAGAAACACACAATTTTGATGGATTGGGGCACCTTTGTCTCAATTTGGAGTAGAGATAAATCAGAATGAAACCCTTTTCAGTCACTGCTTTTATTGCAGTTACAGATCATGTGTAAAGCTATGCAACTATTTAAGATATTATACAGCTTATCACTAAATTTTCCTCTGAATGTAAAGAAATAGGGGAAAGCAGAACAAAATTGTGTGTGTGTAGGCTTATTCTCCACCCAGTTCAAATCCTGCCATGTATTTAGTTTCAAATTTCATGTGGGTTACAATCAAAAATAGATACACAACAGTATTGAACAAGGACAAAAAGTGTTGTATATGTCCAAACTATTAATACTCAGAAATATTTCCGAGAGTGTAGTAAATTCTACAATGCACAGGTCAACATATTTGTTCATATTATATAGTCAAATTAAGTCAACATAACTTATTCCCAATAATTACAAAATTGCACCTGAATGGAAGTTATATACCTATCTTTGAAACCAAGTTCCATTTTAATGAAATATCAATGGACACATGTATGCAATTCTGCTTTGACTTTATGTCCAAGTAAACATGAACAGTATTTCGAAGCAGATGCCTTCAATTAATTCATTTAAATCTCACTGATTCCCATAGTCTTCTAACTTTTGAAATAAACATGATTACAATGCAACATCTCCAAATTATGAACAGAAGAAAAAAGGCTCAGATTTGGGATAACTACTCACACATGATCCTTTGTGTGCATGAAAAAGTATGAGTTAAAATCAAGGTTAATTTTTGTTATGAAAGACCAATAACTGTTACATTATGTTCAATCAACTACCCACAAAATTAGAATTATAAATCCAGTTGCTTCCAGATATCTTGGACTAAAAAAAAAAAGTAAAGGCTACTTCAACTCACATTCAATCCCTGCTATATGGGCATATCTGTGTAGATTTTTGGTAACAATATGAAAGTAGTTTGCTAATGCCTTGTTCTGGGAGACAGACAAACAGACGGATAGATGACAGGCATAATGTTACTTTATTTTCCAGTCTGGTCTAAAACCCTGGGATTTTTCTCATGGTTTCCCAAGCATAACCCAATCACTTCAAGATCTGCATGCTATTTATCATGTCAAGTAATATTAAAATAATTCATCAAAAATAATACTCAATTATCTTATACAAGAGATTTCTAATAGTTATCATGCAACCCACCCAATACATTAAAGAAGCAGTGTTATAGTGGGTGTCATGTTCACAAATCAGAGTGGAATCTCGGTTTGTTATATTGCTATAAACGAAGCACTAAAATAAATTAAACTGTTTTGCTAAATTTGGTTTACATCGTATTTAAATACATTGTATTTATCTGTCATCATTTCACTGTTTGATAAATTCTGCTTGTATATTCACTCTATAAAGATGAATTAATCAAAGCTATATCAGTATATATTTAAGACAATATTGTGTAAATTGGTTGGCTTTCTTCTGCTTTATCTAAAGCCCATGTCACACTGCACCAACGGATGGAAAGAGGATGTAAAACGGAGAGAAACACTTGCCATCCGTT
>BHFT01023405.1:0-20571 GCA_004320025.1 Laticauda laticaudata
TAACAACGGATGTAACATTTTTCTCTTCCGTTGTGTCCTTTTTGCATCCGTTGGGCAGTGTGACACGGCCTTTAATTAAAACTACACCTTCATCTGGCTGCATGTATGCATCCATCAATGTCATTCAATGGCACTGGATCACTTTCATTTGGATCTATTACACCCTTGCTCTCTACTTAGTTTTACAACCATTCTGTCAGTACCAAGAAATAAATGAGGAGTTACTTCTGAGTAGTTTCTTTTATTGTTCCTCTAATATAGACAGCAAAACAAAACCAAAAATTTTGCCCAACTAAAGCAACTATTTGCATAACTACAGATGTATTCTGAGAGTCACTGGGAGGGTCTGTTTCAACCTTCTTCCTCCTTAGTGCTCTCAGAGTATAACTGTAGTCATGCAAATAGTTGCTTCAGTTGGGCAAACAATTTGGTTTGGTTTTGCTGCTGGTTCCATTCTGGGAATCCAGATTACATTTCACCATACATACAGCATACCTATTTCATTTATTCATTTCATTAAGGAATTCACTCTCCTGATTATTCATTCTTATTATATTCCAAACACAAGCTTCCATGTACCATCAGATGTTGATAGTGTATGAATATTGATAGACAGCCAGAAACAAGGAGACCATGAGTTCTAGTGACTAGTCACTCTTAGCACAGATGTTGGGCTTGTCCCTCTCTCTCTGAGCCCTATGAAGGAGGCAACAGCAAACCATCTGAAATATTTTCAAGAAAATTGCAGGGATTTATGTAGGCAGTCACCAGGAGTTTAGAAGGAAGAGCAAAAAGAGAAGGAATGGGAAGAGGAAAAAGAGGAGAAGGAAGTTAACATACTGCATGCTGTTCCTCAAACTTCTTTCTTTATGTTTTCACATAATGCAGTTTAATAATATAGAGAACAGTGGTGGGATTCAATATTTTTTACTATGGTTCTGTGGGTGTGGCTTGGTTTGTGTGGTTAGGTGGGCATGGCCATGTGACTGGGTGGGCATGGCTTTTTTTTTTTTTTTTTTTNNNNTTTTTTTTTTTTTGCTTTTTTGCAGCCATCCCCCCACCCATTTTGGGGGCCTTCTGGGCCTCAGAGGATCCTTTGGGGGGACATTTTTGCTCTCAGAGGCTCTCTGGGCCTCAGGAAGAAAAAAAATGGAGTAGGGGACAGATCCCCTCCCTCCATTTTTTGCCTTTATGGGCCTCAGCAAGGGGAATCCCAACACAGCTGATCGTATGAATAGCTGTTGGAAGGGGGGAAAAAAGAAATACCTTAAGGGGCAAGCATCAGGCAGGTGGGGTAAGTAAGCATCGGGCAGGTGGGGCAAGTGAGCCAGCAGTGACCAGGTCAAGGACATGGGCAGTCAGAACTTACTACCGGTTTGGCGACCCACACCAAATCCTTGCTACCAGTTCGCCTGATATGGTGTGAACCGGCTGAAAACCACCACTGATAGAGAAGCTGTCAATCAGGTTACTAGCCTTAGTTGCAGCTGAATGAATGTCACATTACTGAGTAACAGGAAGGACATTTATGTCAACTCAGTCAGTTTGACATGAAGGACATTTATGTTAACTCAGTCAGTTTGACATATTTTGGTTAGGATGCCACAAACACATTCATAGCCTAGCTTATCCATGGGCATTATGGTATTTGTTGCAAACTAAAATTTCTCATATAGAGATTATACTGCACGGTTGCAAGTTTTGTCTTACATCCAAATAGGACATATGTGCAGTGCATGGCACACAATGCATTTTAATAGTCCGATAATGAAGTCTATGGAACTAAATTATGAGTGGTCTTGGCTACTTGAGTAACCAACTTTCTGTCATAAACTGAAATTCCATGTGCAAGAAGACCAGATAAATGAGCAGAAACAAAGGCATGGAAAATATTTTATTATAGTATTACAAGTTATTAACTACCGTATATACTCGCATATTAGCCGACTTTAGAACGCTTTTTTTTTTTCAAATTTGGGGGTCGGCTTATACGCACATAAATCTGATTTCTGACACAAATGACATGACGATATGACACCACTTCTCAGATCACGCAATACTGATATTACCATACAGAGATATATACATATAGCACATTTCTTTTTACTCTGGGTGCCTCCATTTTGCTTTTTCTACCACTGGATATAACACGCTCTGATTGGTTAGTCATTCACATGACCGCTTTAGTGTTTGCGATCATCACATGCAACTTTGTGTCCAGTTTCTCTGCATTTAGTAAAGTTCCATAGTAAAATTCATTAAAATATACCCATGTCTGATGTTAAAAGAAAAAGAATGTATTATGCTGCTTCTTTTAAACTAAAAGTAGTGAAGGCTGCAACACACCATGGTATTTGGGGGTGGGCTTATATGCGAGTTTTTGCAAAATTCCTCATTTTGGGGCATTTTGGGGCAGGTTTATATGCGTGATCGGCTTATATGCGAGTATATACGGTATCTGTCTATAATTTATAGAGAATCATATTGACTGCATCAGTGCCAATGCAGCAATTTTGATATATACACTGACACAAATATTTCTGAAGGATACTTTATAGCAACATTAGTGAAACCATAATTAACTAGATTTGTTATGCAGATATACTGTTGATGAACTAAAAAAAAATACGATTGAGGGGAGAGTTATGTCCTCTATAGATTTCTGCCAGTTGTGATAATCCAGTACCGATTAACCTGAAAGTAAAAGCCAGAATACCTACGACTAATACCTACTAAGAAATTTAAATATAATCCTATTATGATATCAGTCATTTATGGTTAGTCTCATTCCATTGCTCAATGTGACATTTGTAAAACAATGACAGAAAATCAGCTGACTTAATTCAAGAGTACTTGTTTTTTTGTAAGACGTATAACACTCTGAAATTATGATTGTTTATGTTTAATGGAATACTGTCACTCAGAAGGCAGCATATGCAAGCTATGAGAAACTATGGCATTACACATAACAGCCTTTGATTTCTTCCACACTTCCTGACTAGAAAAAAAGTACCCTGCATATTTCTTCCATTATTAATGTCACTTTAAAAAAAAACACAGCCTTGCCTCAGCTCCACCTTGCTTTCTCAGCCCATTCTAAGGAGAAGTGGTTTATTAAATTGGAGGCAAATCAGAAAACAAACTTTAAATGTTGTCCCCACAAACAGTTCCTTGTTTCTAGGATGGCATCAGAATAGAAGCTGTTTGGTCAACAAACAATGGCAATGTGAATGAAAGTTGCTTGTATACACACTGCATTGGAAATGATTTGCCAATTGAACAAGCTGTAATGTACAAACTATATAAATACACATCTGCAAGTGGTACATTTATTCATAAACATATAGACATATTTATAGCTTCATAAACAGCAGTAGTTAAGTCATCCTTATTCTGAATCCAATATCACCCTCACTAGTGCAGTAAGAACATGGATGACTTGAAGAATCTATCTTGTGTTTGATAAGTTTGCATTCTGACAGAAGTAGGCTGAGGCTCCTCTAATTGCATCTCTCAAAAATCAATTGTATTTGGAACAGGAAACATAAGAAAATGTCATTTTAACCCTTAAATAAGGAGAGCAACAATATCAAAACAGAACAACTCCAATTCTCCTCTGAAACAACTGACAAATAAGTTCTAGTTTCCACCCACTTTGTGATATCCTCTGGGATTTGAAGTCCCTTTAAAGTAATATTTAATTGCCTATTGTCTAATAATCCCTAAATAGATTTAAAGCACGGCTGTAGTATAAGATGACAAAACACGGGATAGATTACAAGTCCATAATTTGGATGAGGAATGGTACTTATTAAGAACAAGGGCATTTAAGATGAATAGTGGAAAAGAACATCATATAATGAGCCATATAAGTCTATGAACAAGTCTCCCAGTGGAGGTGGATATACGATTCAGTGTTTATGAGGCTTAATAAAAATAAATGGAGTAGAAATTCCTGCAGCTATGGATCTCCCTGTCTGTATAAATCCCTATCCCCCCTGGGTTAAATCCTATGCAGCAGCTGCTTTGCCATCAGTTCACCCATTCTCACAATGTTCTACAGATAATGAACTCTGCATCACCCTAGGCAAGTGTCTTGTTAATAACCTTGGCACTGACCATGCATACCTAAGCCAAGCCTGGGCATTTTACATTCATTTTGCAATGAAGTTAGCAATGTACCTAGAACACCTGCTGCAAAGTATGCTATGTACAGAGGGGACTGAAGACTTCTACCCATGGCTAGTAACTAGAACCAAATGACCACAAAGTATGAAAGGAAAGAAAGGAAGAACTTGCCTGTAGGATCTTGTAGTGCTACGCATTCTTTCTGAATGTTTAGTATACATAATCCCACCAGGGTCAAGGTTGATTCAGCCTTCCATCCTTCTGAGGTGGGTAAAATAAGGAACATTCAATCCTTCTGAGGTGGGTAAAATGAGGATTGTTGGGGGCAATAGGCTGACTCCGTAAACCACTGAGAGGGGGCTGTAAAGCATTATAAAGTGGTATATAAGTCTATTGTTATTGCTATAATGTTGGATCAGAGTTCAGTCAGATCTGTTTTATTTTTGACTACAATTCTAGTAATGCTACATTCATGTAAGGACAAGACAAGTAACACTGGAGCAGCAAGTTATAATTCAGCAATATCTGGGCTCTTCCAGATACTCCTGAACTAGGATCTGCTAGAATCCTTGACATCCTTGGTCATATAAATGTAGCTGCTAGAAGGGAGTTGTAGTTTAGGAATATCTGCAAAAGTTTCCTATCTCCAAGGAGATGTTTTAGCTTCTTCTCTACCAGTAATTAAGAAGATGACAAAAACTAATTTTCCCTCACTTCTTAATTGTCTAATTGTAACTAAATCTAAACATTTTCTTACATCTTCGAGTAATTTAGTGTTTCAAAAGCCGCAAAAAGGTAACATTTCTGTAAAAAGTCTTCTTTAATTTGAGCAAGGTCAGAAAAATGAAGGGATAACAGATAAATATGATTTGCTGTAAGTCTTGTATAAAAGTTAAAGTCCAGCTTTATGGACTCTCTTACTTCTATACAAAAAAGGTTCTTTTTAGAACATTGACAGAGTAAGTAGCAGAAAAATTGCTTCACATTTTGGCAGTTCTGTTTCTGTGAATGTCATCTACAACAAATGTTTGTGTTTTTGTTGCATGCATGTATGAAAGCTAATACAAACTTCCTGAATTTATTTCTCTAAAATATATAAAGTATGTATATATCCAGGCTTTCTTCAATAGAAAACATATGGTGTACTTCCAAATATCATTGATCCTGACTGGATCAAGTTTGACTCAGCCTTCCATTCTTCCAAGGTCGTTAAAATGAGGACAATGTTGTTGGGGGCAATATGCTGATATTGTAAAGTGCTGAGAGAGAGCTGAAAAGTGCTACGGGGCAGTATATATCTCTAAGTCTAAATGCTATTGCTGTTGAATTCATATTTTATTTGCTTGCTTGCTTACTTGCATGTTTGCTTATTAAATGCCCACCTCACCATGAATATTCTATCTCTCTTGTGAATCTCCTATTCAACTCTGAGAGATTCAAGTCTGGATCTCCAAACATCATCTCAGATTTGGCTCTCAATACAAATAGGAAGCAACTCAGACCAAGTCAAATGAGGTTGTTTTCAAATCTCTAAATTGGATTCAGAATGAAATCTTACAGTCATAATATACAAAGGGTATTCTGTCTGTTCTAAAAGTCTACTTCTATGACTGGAATGAAAGGTCATGGAAGCACTAAACCTCTAAGACCATTCTGACGTTTTAGCAAACTTTTTATTTCCCTGCTTCAGTCCACCATAGAAGACAACTTTCTTCCCCCATATCAATATTTTTCTCCAATTGGTAGAATAAATAAGGGGGGGGGGAAACCCACAGAATGCTATTGTCTCTTGGAGAAACCATTGAAAGTGGTGGACAGGAATGGGTGTGTTTTTCAGCTCCCCTCAGGATGCTGCTATAGGACATTGCATGCCAAAACAAGCATTTATTATGCTTAAGGATATCTAACCATGTACTAAAGGTTGTACTACTATTATCCTTCTCATCTTCCTTCTATTCACCTACTTCTATTGGTATCTTATGACTATCACTTTGTTGATTGTATCTTAGGATTTATGATTGTATCTTATAATTTATGATTTATTACTTTGAGCTTATGCACCAGAGACAAATTCCTTGTCTGTCAAATCACATGGCCAATAAAAAATATTCTATAAAGAATATTCTGTTTTCCTTCATAAGAAATTGAATCCCCACATATTCTTCTCCACATGACTATCCCTGTTTTCTATTTGTTCCCCTCTATTTATTTTCCTCTTTGAGAAATTAGGGGTGGAAAATCTCTAATTTAGACCTAATCATATCTTTACAACCTGTATTTTGGGAACACACACATTTTCAGTACCAACTATTTTATGATTACCTTTTTTTCTTAAAATGCTAACTATTGGTACATTTAAAATATACTCATATACATTGGATTCAACATTTTTAAAGCAAACTAAAACAAAACGATATTGTTGCAGGTTTAGGTAGGCTACTGGAATAAATGATTTTCTATTTGGAAGCCAAAATTATAATCTAGTTCTAAGATTGTTTCCTGCTTGGACCTACTTTAAAGTCATGAAATACAATAATGAAGAGCTATGAAACAGTCTGAAAGAAAAATTGAGTAATCCCATATCTGGGTACTATTTCCTTCTATTCTTGATAAATAAAGGGTAAGTAGACTTATATTTCTCCTGGGTTTATGAGAAAATCAGCACTAGTAGATTATGATGGGTTTCTTTCTCCTAAACATAAAAAATACAGATCTTTATTAAATAGGGAAATTTAGAATTTTAATCTCTTGACTGTCCAAGCTGGAAAATTAACATCTATGTAGAATGGTATTTAAATAAACTCCTTTCTATAAGAGAGTTCAAGCAACAGATAATATGTTAATTCCACCTCTGAATGTAGATGCAAGTGGTTGTCCATGGCAAATGTTCTATGAAAGTAATGGCTTTAATTACAGTTTTCAATATCACTATATTCTGTTAAATGAACTCTGCTGGCTGAATACATGGTTTGAGAATGACCAATTTAACAAAAATAGTACATGGTTTTCATATTTTCTTAACAGTAATAAAAGTTGAAGATGCAAGATATTTAGAAACATAGGACCATGCCATGATCCTATCTTTCTATTTGAAATAATTGTTTTTAAGAAGACTGACAATATTGAAGCAAAGCAAACAATCTGCTCTTGTTTTGGCAGACTGTTTTACTCATAGAATTGTAACTATGCTGTTCAATAAAATCAACTGCACCGAATTAAATATAGTGATAATTACCAAAGACAGTTGAGATAGTTTCAAAGAAAACTTTCAGATAAATATGGTTTGTGTATATGTATGAAAGAGGTGACTTCCACTTAATTGCCAGTTTCATAAATTGCTTCAAATTAGTAGTCAGATTACAAAATTGCAACATAATTTATTAAAAAGAAACAAAGTGAAACAGAACACAGCAAACATCCAATTAATAAATAGCACAAGATAAATAAACAGAACTGGAAAGAGTGAATATAATAAAGAGCATCTGTAGGTAAATGGGAAAAGATCATGGACTGAAGAACAGCCTTGAATTATAATGAGAGAGATATGGCATATCTCAAAGCTTTTCATGACGAAGGCAAAACGTTCATGTACTTCCACATAGGAAGAAGCAACCTATATTATCATAGAACTGTTGAATAATGAAAACTTTTCCACACATACAACCTATTTTTATTTTTAAAGCAAATGGCAGTTTGAATCGTGAGAAAATCCATTTTGATGCTATGATGAAACTTAGATTTTCATCATAATATGTTATGAGTTTCTATAAAAAAACTGATGGTGGGTTCACATGATTAGGGAAGATTATTGCTACACATATCAACCACACATCCAACCAGAAACAGCACTGACCCTTAACCAACCCATACAAGCCCCTTCACCTAGCAATGACCCTCACTTGATGTAACCTCCTCATCACAAGACCCATCACAGGACCCAGACCTGATGGAACCTCATCTGACATGACCTCACCATCACAAGAGCTACTGACTATACTAAGCTCTTATAAACAGAAGAATACTGACAACCCCCAAAATCTGTTGATGGTGTTACCTAGCCTAGTAATGAAATGTTCAGCAACCAACCCACAAGCTCAGAGAATGAACCTTCATCTTTATCTTCAATACAAATTGAACCTTCATCTTCAATACAAATATTTGCCACAGATATTGCAAGGTTATTGGTGTTAAATATTTAATACAATGATTGTGTAATTAATATTAAATTAATGTTAACATATTGACACTAACTTTATGTTAATATTAAGTGATTATTACTTGTTAAATATTATTTCTGTTGAAGAACCAGAGTAATATATAAAAATAAAATATAACATCAGAGTACTATGAAATCATTTATTAAAAACTAAAAGAAATATACATTGACAAACTCCTAATGTCTTGGCTAGCTGGAAAAAAAGTAGTGTAGAAGAAAGGCCTGATTAACATTCTATATTCCCCAAACAGGGTTTTAGTGTTTACTATATATAACATGCTAAATCCCCTTTGGTTAACTTATACATGACATATAAACAAAGCCAATTTGTTCCAATTTTGAATTTTAGCCATTTTGTCTAAAACTACAAGATTCAAGATTCAAGATTCAATTGTACCTAACAAAAAACTTTCATTTCTTATGAAATGAAATCTAAGAAGACATTAAAGGGGATTAGACAAAATCCTAGAGGATCAATCTCTTACTACAGATTTCCCATGATAGCAAAGCAGACTTCCTATACCTTCCGAAAATACAAATTGATGTAACTTAGTTGATCATAAAGACAAATATATGTATGCAATTAATACTGATTGTGATTATGAGTGTTATGGAATAATAGTCATAGCTACTTGATTCTAACTAAGAGTAACTAGTTTAACCAGATCCAAATTGCATCACAGCTGGATGCAATAATGAGTCACAGCTGGATTTAAACAATAAAACAACTCATGAAAATAATGGCTGCTTATTGAAGAGACCATTTGGCTGGCTTCACTTATCCTAAGTTATGATTAAATTTACCAAACCCAACAGATAAGTTAACTCAGTACTCTGAGCCAAAATAGCCTAAGATATTGGTTAGCATAATGAGTAAATAATTAGTAAATATATAAACAAATTATCAAATGCAATCCTTGACATCTTTAAGCACAGGCCTGCCAACATAGAGTTATGGGGTAAGCAATTGAATGAATTTTTACTGCAACATACATAACCTGTGACTAAAGGCCTCAGTTTGTCCAGCCATGCTATGTCCAAAGGATACAAGGTAGACCAGAAGCCTGACACTATGTAAGGCAATGCTCTATGAATATACCAGAAATCAGTGGTGATATTCTACCGGTTCAGTCCAGTTCGGCCGAACTGGTAATAAAAAATGCTATCGTTCATCCGAACCAGTAGTAAAAAAACAGCTACCAGTCCACCTGAACTGGTATTTCTTTTTTCTTTTTCCTCCTGATGATAAGCTTTTCCGACGATCAGCTATGCTGGCATCAGCTGTACCTTGCTGTCTTACTGCTTCACCCAGAAGGCTTCCCTGAGGCACAGGAGGCAAAAAGGGGTGCACAAAAAGGAGTGCTCCTGCACACTGTTTTTTTTTCCTCCTGGGCCTCAGGGAAGCCTCCTGGGAGAAAAATGGCCTCCCATGAGGCTTTCCTGAGGCCCATGAGGCAAAAAGAATGGACTGCGGGGGAGGATAATGCAAAAAAAAGAAGAAGCCATACTCACCCAGTCACATGGCCATGCCCACCTAGCCACTCCCACTGAGCCACACCCACAGAACCAGCATCCCACTCCTGCCAGAAATCAAGACAACTAGTAGCTGATATGCTGAAAAATATGCACAAAAGTCTGCATCAATTTTAATGATTCACAAGGAAATAATTGTTTAGAGAATTTATCTCATATTAACTCAATCAAGGCTTTAAGATATCAACTTAGTTTAACTAACATTAATTAATGATTTAAGCAGGAAAGTTGTATGGTAAAATAAAAATATTTTAACCAGATCTTGGTAGTATCATGGAAAGCATTATAAATATGTTCCTTTTTCTATGATCATAAATGTTTATAGCTTATTGTTGTCATTAATTAAGACATTAATTTATGTAAGACATTAAGATGAGAATTTTGATGATTCTGTGTAAATTCTTCAACAAAAGTCATTTAATGAAAACACTTTGCCTTCAAAATTATATGCATGTCCAGGTCCGAAGACACTTCAAGAAAATCTATATCTTTATAAAAGCCCTTCCTTCCTTCCTTCCTTCCTTCCTTCCTTCCTTCCTTCCTGTTAATTCATAACAGTCTGATATAGGTTCTGTAACAACAGATGAACAAGTACAGTCAGAACATTAGATCTTTCATGTGTATCACACAAATGAATTTCAGTAGATTATTGAATTTCCTTGTGGGAAGCTGGCATATAGTATTAAAAATCTTTATTTTTCTTCCCTCTCTCCTTCACCCTTCCTTTATTCCCTCACTCCCTTCATCTATCCAAACCTCCTTTCTTCCTTTCCTCCCAACTCCTTTCTTGGTTTTTTTTCTTCTTCCCTCTCCCCTTCCCTCCATTCCTTCATCCCTCCTTCCTTCCTTCCTTCCCTTTCCCTTTGCTTGTGGAAAGCTTGCAAGGAGAAAGCCAGTTGGGAAACCAGCATGAAATTGCAAGTGAAAGGCCAGCAGAAGGTAAGTGGCTGCTGTTTGTAGGGAGTGAGTGAGGAGGTATGGGTCAGGAAGGATGCAAGAGATGTCCATGGGTCAGGAAGGCCACACTGGTGTGCAGTATGAATTGGAAGGGTACATTGGGAAATATACTAGAGGTCCATATGGATCAAGTAGGCACAAGGAGGTGGGATGGGTAAGGAGGATGTGGAGAGGGTTACAGAAGTGTGCAAGCAGTGCATTAAGGTCAGTTAGGCTGTGCAAGAGGGATGATGCATGTTTAGAAGAATGGCTTGGAATGCTTGGAAGTATTGAAGAAATGTTGTGCAGGTCAGGGGAGGCATGGTATTCAAACAACATACATGGGAAGGCACAACAGGTGCTCCCCAGGTCATGGAATACACATTGGGCCAGCTCTGGTTAAGAAAGATGCATAGGGTTGTATAAGATATGCTGTGAAGGTTGTGTATGGTGCACAGGAATACCAGTCAGAGAGTTGTGTTATGGTGCACAGGAGTTTTATCCATTCCTAGACAGAAAGAAATAATTTGACACAAGAAGGATTTGTATTATTATAGTGAATATCATAACAAGATATGGATTAATTACTTTATTGCTGTGAGTTTTGATATTCAAGCACAATGTTTGCTCCAGATAAGGATTTTTAACAAATTGTTCACAATGGACATAGCAAAAAACCTTATGTATAAGGGGATTACCCAGAAGGTTGTGAAAAAACAACAACAATCTACATCTACCTAGTAATAAAACTTCAGTGCAGAAACCTTGGGAACTTTAAATTTTTGTCGGATTATCATATACATATCTGAAAAGATAAAGGTCTTCCACTAGTGTCTTTAAAAAAATGTGCACTTGAGATTTCTTACCATAAAAATTTGACACTTCTTCTGAAATAGTTCTTAATATAGCTCAAAGGCATAGAAATGCATGTAATATAAATATCTCATTTGTAGTCTGCACTACTATTACTATTAACCTTCTCATCACTCCTTATTACCCATCTCCTCCCATTTGTGATTGTATGACTGTAACTTTGTTGCTTGTATCCTTACGATCTATACTGACTGTTTCCTAGTATTATTTGATTGCTCATTGTACCCTATGACTATTATTAAGTGTTGTACATAATGATTCTTGACTCTTGATGAATGTATCTTTTCTTTTATGTATACTGAGAGTATTTGCACCAAGACAAATTCCTTGTGTGTCCAATCACATTTGGCCAAGAAAGTATTCTATTCTATTCTATTCTATTCGTAGGAAAAAAGTTTTAAAAGCCCTATTTTAAAAAAAAACATTTTTATAGTCAACTATTTCCTATACTTGCAATACTGGATGATTTTTAATGCTGTATACTAAATAAAAACATTGCAAGTATGTACACACACACACACACACACACACACATACACACACAGAGAGAAACAGAGAGAGACAGAGAGAAAAAGACTGTATGTATGTATGTACAATATATACTATATACTGTAGCTATAATACAACAGTTTTAGAGCATTTATCCTACATATGTAGACTTTTGGACAATATCTTTTACAAGCAGAGTAAAGCTCCCCACATAACAAAGGCACACTAAGAAAAATGGGCCTCAAACATAGGATATCTTTGGACTACACTTTATCAGATATGGACTACTGGAAATTAGAAAGTTTCTAGTTACTGTTTTCTAATTTGGGATACAAGAAAATATCAGAAAAGTCATATGATACAGCTAGTGATTATCTGTCAACCAAATTTACTTTCTTGCCCTACAAGCAAGCCTCAAAAGCAGACCAATCAGAGCCAGTCATTGGTATGTGCTGCCCTTAGTCATCACTTCTTTGACAGTTGGAGACAAACAATGTTTTATGATAAAAAGAAGAGTATAGCTATCTCAACTGAGTGACAAATTTTACAAGCTATTATAAAAGAAATGAAGCTTAAATGCCTGCATAGAATAAGGACTAGAAAGGTGTTGGGTCAGAAAAAATGGCAGCTCAAAAATGGGATTTGCAAACAATAATTTATCTTGGAAATATAAGAGTTACATGAAATAAGAAAAAAAAAACCTTATGGATGCTCTTGACTATATACACACACACAAATACCATCAAAGAAAGTGATAAAAATTCAGCAAAGAAAGTGAAATAAAGGACTATAGTCCAAATTGAAGCTTTCACCTTCACCTTTAAAAATGGAGTGCTCTTTGAACTAAGTTGCATGGAAAATGGAATTAAAAAATGAAATATTTCTGCTACACTAAAATTATATGCCTTAAGTGACTGTAACAACAAAACAAAATCACCCATAACACACTTTTATAAAAATATTTATCACATATCATGCTCAAAAACTTCTGTGTATTGCACACTATATATATCATGCTCACTCTGTCTCTCAAAGCTTAAGTAGTTATTATAAAACCATATATTATAAACTGATATTAAAATAGAGTTTGGCATGTGAAAGCAGCTTTTCCAATGAAATATACCTAAAAATTAATGGCAGTCGATATCGTATTGTGGATCTAAGACCCATGACTTCAGCATTAAGAAGTTTGGAGAGGTAGATTATTCTTTTAAGAAAATAGCTTAATTTCATGTCTGAAACCAGTTTTGTAAATAAGCCAAACTTCAGCTGTGTAATTTTTTAAAAAATAGAGCAAGCATTGTAAGTAGAAAGTTCCTACCAACTTTTAAAAATAAAATATGACAAGTAAATAATTTTGTTGGGATTATTGACTTTTAAATTGTTCAAAAGTTTTTCTGCTTCTAAGCAGTACAGATTGTACCCTGTTTTGTCATGAAGGAAAGTCAACACTTTCTGTGACTTATTTTAGCTGCTCCTATGGCCTTTTCTCAATTATTCTGTCCCCAGAACTCTTATGATTTCTTTTTAGGGGAAGATAGTTGACTTTCTAGGTTGCTTTTATGATGTCTAGAGGTAAAAAAGATTTCTAC
This sequence comes from Laticauda laticaudata, assembly GCA_004320025.1. NCBI lineage: Eukaryota > Metazoa > Chordata > Lepidosauria > Squamata > Elapidae > Laticauda > Laticauda laticaudata. The sequence goes on from BHFT01023405.1 coordinate 13,768, forward strand.
TGATTTATACTCTCTGGTTATTGTTACAAGTTGTTCCTTTTTTTAAAAAAAAATTGTACTATCCCAAAAGGTTTGGGATATTAGCAAATCTTCATTTATATGAAGACTGCAGAAATCATGAGATCTTGTATGATTCTTCTTATTTTTATAATCTAGCTTCAAAAAAATCAGAGTAAGAGACTTAATGGTCTCATGAAAATTTGAATGATACACATTCAACATTTTTAATAATACAGGTAGCCCAACAGGGTTGCATACATATACTGGATGATTGTGATGGAAATAAAACTTCACACAGCACAGATGTTTGAGCATGAAATATTGAATATTAGGATGCCCAAGCATGTAATATTAGGATGCCCAAGCTTTCCCTAAAAAGTGTAGGACATTTGCATCATATATTGAGATATCCTGAAGTTAAAAGAAGTTGATACTTTGCTGTTTATGGATATATGCATCTAAAGTGAACAGAGGCTCACAGATCCTGAACTAGACTTCACTAATTAAAGTGAAGCAGCAAGACCAAATCTCAAAGGGCTATAATATACAAGTGAAACTCGAAAAATTAGAATATCATGCAAAAGTTCATTTGTTTCAATAATGCAACTTAAAAGGTGAAACTAATGCATGAGATTGACTCATTACATGCAAAGCAAGATAGTTCAAGCCGTGATGTGTCATAATTGAGATGATTATGGCTTACAGTTCATGAAAACTCAAATCCACAATCTCAAAAAATTGGAATACTACATGCAGTCAATAGAACAATGAATTTGTACATAAAATAATATTGGACCTCTGAAAAGTATAAGCATGCATATGTACTGGTTTTGGGCCCCTTTTGCGCAGCTACTGCCTTAATTGTGTGGGGCATGGAAGCTATCAGCCTGTGCACTGCTGAAGTGCTATGGAAGACCAGGATGTTTCAATAGCGCCTTCAGCTCTTCTGCATTGTCGGTTCTCATGTCTCTCATCTTTCTCTGGCAATGCCCATAGATTCACTATGGGGTTCAGGTCAGCGAGTTTGCTGGCCAATCAAGCACTGTAACTCCCACGGTCATTGAACAGGTTTCGGTGCTTTGGGAGTGTGGGTGGGTGCCAAGTCCTGCTGGAAAATGAAGTCAGCATCCCCATAAAGCCCATCTGCGGAGGGAAGCATGAAGTGCTCCAAAATCTCCTGGTAGATGGCTGCATTGCAGCTGGACTTTAATGAAGCATAGTGGACCAAACACCAGCAGATTGACATGGCTCCCCAAATCAACACAGACTGTGGAATTTCACACTGGACTTCAAGCATCTTGCAATGTGTACCTCTCCATTTTTCCCTCAGACTCTGGCTCCTTGGTTTCCAAATGAGATGCAAATGTTGCTCTCATCAGAAGAGGACTTTGGACCACTTAGGCAACCAGACCAGGTCTGTTTTTCTTTAGCCCAAGTAAGACGCTTCAGATGTTGTTTTTGTTCAGGAGGGGCTTGACAAGAGGAATATGACATTTGAAGGCCATGTCCAGGGATCCATCTGTGTGTGGTCACTCTTGATGCACTGACTCCAGCCTCAGTCCACTCTTGTGAAAGTCCCCCAACACTTTTGAATGGCCTTTTCCTGACAATCCTCTCCAGGCTGTGTGATCATCCCTGCTGCTTGTGCACCATTTTCTTCCACACTTTCCCCTTCCAATAACTTTCTATTTATGTGCCAGATACAGCACTTTGGGAACATCCAACTTCTTGTTTGCAAATTACTTTTGAAGCTTTCGCTCCTTATGGGGTGTCAATGATGGTTTTCTGCACAACTGTCAGGTAGCAGTCTTTCCTATGAATTGTGATTCCTACTGAACACACTGAGAGACCATTTAAAAGTTTCAGACCCTTTGCAGGTGTTATAGCTTAATTAGCTGATTAGAATGGCATACTTTGAGCTGAGAATATTGAACCATTTCACAATATTCTAATTTTCTGAGATTGTGGATTTGGGGTTTTCATGAGCTGTAAGCCATAATTATCTCAATTATGACAAATCATCACTTGAACTATCTTGGTTGGCATGTAATGAGTCTATCTCATATAGTAGGTTCCCCTTTTAAGTTGCATTATTGAAATAAATGAACTTTTGCACGATATTCTAATTTTTCTAGGTTCACCGGTACAAGCTAAATGCAGAATTTAAAAGGCATGTGTCTCTTCTACCTGCCAGGAATAAGGAAAAAGATTCAAGTCTCTGCTTGATTTATTGGGTAATACGTCAACCAAATGTAAATTAGTCTGTTTTGTTTTTTATTTCAAAAATATCTAGAGGCATGATAGTCCTGAAGATGGTATGGTGCTTTGCAGAATACATTATTTATTTATGGACACTTTCCTATCTACATTGTTATGTCTTGTTTCCTTGCCATTGCTAATTGTAACAAATGTTCTTACAGTTCAAAGTGCAGACTGCAAATAATGTAATCTCAATTTAAGGAAGGAATAAAGCCACTCCAGACTGAAGATACCTAGTCACATTCCTCAGCAACACATTTTACATGGAATAATTTTAGTTTTCAGCAGCTTCAGAGGCATGGAATGGAAATGTGATAACCATTTAACTGAATGGACTGTGAATCCACAGCATTAATATGTGGTTTCTATTTTTGGTCTCAAAAGCTAGTTTTGCAAATTTGTTTATTTATTTGTTTGATTGATAAACTGCCTTCATTATTTTACACATGTCAAGGCAATGAACATATTCAACACATGTCCATGGAATCATCCAGGTCATGGTTGTCCCAAAGATGCTTTTTCAAAAAGCAACTGGACTTTGTTTTTGTTGAAGCTGTTTTGCTTCTCATCCAAGAAGCTTCTTAGAACTGAAGAAACTTTTTAGAGAGAAGAGAAACATCTTAAAGGAAAAAGAAAGTCCAGTTGCCTTTCAAACAAGCAGCTTTGGGATATTCAACATACCTTCCTCCTCCTATTTTCTGTAATCCTATGAGATGGATTTGGCTGAGAGAACGTAACTGGACCAAAGTCACTCAGCTTTCATGGCTAAAGCAGCTACCATGTTCGTCCATATCTTTATTTACATTACTATGAAGGTGAACATAGGCATAGCAGCTTTTATATCCAATTTGGCTCAACTTTATCAAGGCTTAACAAATGACAGCTAAAACCATGATGGCTTAGCAAGGCACACGAAGCTCAGGTGCAGTATCTGACATTGTAATACTGGAAACAGTCAATATCTAGTAACCATTTGGTTTTTTCTTTTTAAGTCTTTGTTAAGATACTTCTAAACTTTGCTCTTCAACCACAAATTTTGTTGAATCTGAAAACAAATTTAAAATTATAAGTTTAAAACATTGCAGCTATTGTTCAGGATGATGAAGCTTTTTTCCCCAAATGATGAACTGTTGAAGGGCTAAACAAACGTTTCCAATTCCAGCTGGAACTAATTTATGTCCTACATAGACCATATGTCTAGCCAGAGAGTAATTTTTGTCAAAGAGAGATACAATCTCTTTCTTTTCCAAACATTATTTTCCAGTTTCATCAGCTGCATTGTTAATTCCAGTAATGAGAGTTACTTGCCTGTTGTTCAAAAGAAAACTCTATTCAGCAAACATGCTCGGATTTTAATTGAATAATTTATTTGATGAGCTTTTATTTTTTCCTTCCTGATATTCAGTCAGCTGTGACAATAATGAAATATTACCCTGAATGTAAATTGATAACAGAACTGTACTTTTAATTTTCATGTTCTTAATACTGAAATGGTGTTCCTGATTTTTTAAAAAGCAGCAGAATAATAAACTAATCAAATGTAGAGTCTTTTGTGAAAAGCACAATATCTAATTGTAATAATAAATATGAAAGTGCAAATTCAAAACTGCTAAAATTTCCCAAATAGAAAATTCTAAACTTTGGAAAGTTTTAAAATATTTTAACAATGAAGCAAAAAGTAAATCAAAAATTCAAACTATTGTTCTTATTATTCAAATTATTGTCCTCACTATACATAAAAAAATGAGATAAAATGAAAGGAAGCTGAAAGAACTGCCCAGATTCTTTTTAGCATGCCTCTCTTTGACCTTTGTTGAAGCCTGTTCTTTTATAGAAAAGAATATTCTTAGGGATACATCTCTTAGGAACCAGTTCTGAATTTTATTTTTTAAATGAAATTTTGAATTCTTTCCTTATGGTCTTCCTTTGGTTTCCCTGATTCATGATCAGAGTTTTCAATATTGTTATATTGATGGTATTCCAGTATGTCAGTCATGTACGGTCAAAGTGTGATAAACTATGATGGATTTTTGCTTGTCCTTTGTCATAGATGTCCCCCAGATCACCGCAAATTGAATATGGGTAAGACAGAGATTGTTGTGTTTTGACCAAGTGAAGTTTTCTACTTTCTATTATGTTTCCTGTCTACTTGATGGAATGTATTGTTTTGCTTCCCTGGTTTGTCAACTATGTTAGCTTTGACATCATGTTTTGTTATAGTACTGGGATTTTTCTGGTTCCTATTTGGATCAGAGCTCAATTTCAAATTTAATTCTTGCATTTAGAGCCTCCCACTCACAAACCATTAGTATCTATTCATCTCCTTACACTCTTATTCATTGTTCACATTCCTCCAAAAAAGTTCTTTCTTTGCCTCATTCCGGTGTGACAGATTCAACATCTCTAGGCATTTAGGAATTTAGGCATTTGTCTTAGTGGACAACCAGATTTAGGAATCTGCAACTCTTTCCCATCACTTTTGAGGAATTCTGATGTCCTTTAAGGAAATTTTCAGTCCTTTTTATATGATTATAAATAGTAGCGTATATAATATAATCCGAGAAAATACATTTAAAATTGTCAATTTAAAACTGTAGCCTTATATCTTACTCATGTTTACTAAAATCTATATTTCACTGAACTGTAAGTTGAAGATGGTTTTGAACTCTTTTTAAGCCCAATGGGACTAATGTTTCAATATTTCAATTTGGATTTTGCATTTGGGTTTATGGGTCATGACTCATCTACTATTTGCAAATCTGTTCTGACAAGAAGGTCAAAAATAAAGATGGTAATTCATCAGACATGTTAAACTCTATTGAATGATTAACATTTGCATGAGTCCCATAAGATAAAGCATTTAAATCAGCACCTGGTCATTTTTTGAAAGCTTTCTTTTTAAAGCTTTTTTTTAAAGCTTAGAACAAATTGTTTAAGAAAGAACTTTCTTTCTTAAATAAACTAATTAAGAAAGAACTTTCTAAAAGTCTGAAACTGCAATAACAGCAGCATCTGGAAGCTCTGTATTAAAATTTATGAACACTGCAACCTGAGATAATAGAAGAAGAAGAAGAAGAAGAAGAAGAAGAAGAAGAAGAAGAAGAAGAAGAAGAAGAAAGAGGAGGGAGGAGGAGGAGGGAGGAGAGAGGAAGGAGCGAGGAGGAGGAAGAGAGGAGGGGAGGAGGAGGAGGAGGAGGAGGAGGCAATGAAGACAAACAGGCACAAAGTCAAATAGACACATAGTCATTGAAAATTTCAACAGTATTTTAAACATGTATTAGGAAAATTTAACCATTAGGCACTGGTATAAGAAAATGCATAGGAACATTCTAAAAAAAGCTAGAATTGAAGATTTCCATTCATATCAAACTGCATTAGGTTTAGATTGGATTGGACTGATGTTCATTTGTTGTGAAGAACAGATAACAGATAATCAGAGTTGGAAGGGACCTAAAAGGGATCTAGTCCAACCCCAGCCCAAGCAGTAGACCCTCCACTATTTACGACAAATGGCAGTCCAATCTCTTTTTGAAAGTCTCAAGTGATGGTGCTCCCACAATTTTTGAGGGCAAGCTGTTCCATTGGTTGATTGTTCTCACTGTCAGAGAGTTTCTCCTTATTTCCAGGTTAAACATCTCCTTGTTCAGTTTCCATCCATTATTCCTTGTCTGGTCTACAGGCGCTTTAGAAACCATAGCTTAACCCACCAAAAACATAACTGTTAAAGACAGACCAGATGTTGAGGTAATTCCCCATTAGGAGAATGAGCGCATACAGGGAGATGTATTTGAGAGTAGTGTTGAATAATACACACACAGAACAAAGATACACTGTACAGTAAATGTAGATTTTTATTTCCAGAAATGTTAAGCAAAGTCCAAAATAGGCAATCCAAAATCATTCACAGGTAAATCAGTCAGTTTGGATTATTCAGGGATAATCCAAATATCAAAGTCCAGTNAATCCAGAAATATCAGTCAATTAGGAAAAATGGAGCAACGGCAATACTTTCCAACAGAAGGAAACAGAGATACACTCTGTTCTGAGACTCAGACTAAGACTAAACAACCCAGGTTTCTGGCTCCAACTTATGGCCATTTGAGAAACCACACCCAATTGCATGGTCTTGCATTCCCTTAAAAAGACAGGATTAAAATGTCTATCCTGGTTTATATATTTCTAACCGAAATAGTTGTTAGGTGACTCATATTCCTAACAGAGCTCCCATTACTTGTCCCAGCTTCTGCCAACCTCGCAGTTCGAAAGCATGTAAAAAATGCAAGTAGAAGAATAGGGACCACTTTGGTGGGAAGGGAACAGCATTCCATGTGCCTTTGGCATTTAGTCATGCCAGCCACATGACCATGGAGACGTCTTTGGACAGCACTGGCTCTTCGGCTTTGTAACAGAGATAAGCACTGCCCCCTAGAGCTGGAAATGACTAGCATGTATGTGCGAGGGCAACCTTTACCTTAAGGCCCTGTCACACTGCCCAATGGATGCAAAACGGACACAACGGACGAGCAAAATGTTCCATCCGTTGTT
>BHFT01023409.1:9212-24555 GCA_004320025.1 Laticauda laticaudata
GGGGGGGGGGGGTTCTAACTGGCCTTCATTTGTCTGCTGCAGTTTGGGGCTGGGGGCAGCAGGGTGGGGGGATTGCACAAAAACTCTGAATGGGAAAGCAGGAAAGTTCTCGGGTTCCAGACCAGGATCCAAGGTGAATCAGGAAGGTTGAAGCATCCTCTTGAAAAGTGGTCAAGGATCCTCAGAAGACACCAAGCAGGTGACCCAAAGCACTCCGGGCCCCACATTGCGGCTGCCCCCTATTAAAGTGAGACCCTCCTTGGATGTAGCTATTCCTTGGATGTGCTTCCAGCCAAGGGGGTTCTGCAATCCCCTTCCAATGTGGTGGAGATTGCCCAGCTTCCACCCCTCTCCTGAGCCTCAGCTCTGCGGCTTCTCAGGGAGGGTCCCCCTTGGCCTGGCCTCTGCCTACATTTCAGGAGGGTCTCCAGCCTCCTCCTGGGGAAAGGAGAGCCCCTGATGTGGTTTGGCTCACCCTTTTCTGTCTCTTCTTCCTTCCTTCCTGAAGCTGGGTCTCCTTCCTTTGGGGACAACCCCCCCAAGGACCAACTTCCACATGGGCAGAATTCTCCCAGGGGCCCAACATGTGTCCAAACTACAATTCCCAGCCTTCCTTGGGAAATCCTGTGAACTTCCAGAAACTGACCACAAAGAAGGCTTCTGCATTTCTTCACCACCTGCTACTTTTCAGGAAAGGGTGAGCTATGGACTTGGAAAGAGTCAGCGGGGAGTGTTTCCCATTTTCTAGCACAGAAAAACATTGAGTTGAGGAGGGGCTTTTCTCTTTGCTGTGTGTGTTTTTTTCACAATGACACACCCACACCCACCCGTGTCTGCTTGGAAACGGGCCCTCAGGAGCTGCTGGTGTAAGGCAGATTTGGGGGAGAAACAGCCCCTGGGTCAGGAACGTGTCAGTCTGCTTGGGAGGGGGGGTTTTGCGTTCATCCCTTGGAGAACCTGCTCGAGCCAAGTCGGGTGTCCTTCTGCTTTCCCGTCGCCCTCCGGCCCTAAACGCAGGTCTCTCGAAGGAGGTGGAAGCAGCTGTGGTCGAGGGCGTGGCAGGGACAGATGGACTCCGCAGAGCCTGTGACCAGGGTCACCTCCCCCTTGGCCAGCAGGGTCTTCTCCTTCCCCTCGAAGCCAAGAACCAGGGAGGCCGAGTCCAGCGCCTCCTTCTTCTGAGCCTCTTCAGCCACATCCTTGGGGGTCTGTGCGGGGGACAGGGGGAGAACGAGGTCAGCCCTGGGGCCTCCCCCACCTGAGTGAGCCGGACCCTCCTTCCGCCGGCCCGAAAGCCAAGAGCAGCTGCGGGAGAGCCAAGGAAACCATCCGGAACCCCCTGCCTCTGGCATCCTGAGCAAAGGAAACTGCTGAGGCCCTGGGCCGCTTCCCCAGCCCTCCAGAGACTCTTTGACCTCACAACATATGGACAACCTTGGCCGTAGTTTCAACCGGGGAACCGTGACCAAGGCAAGCCCAAAAAGAAAGGCCAGGGGGTTTCCGGAAGCCTGGCACTCAGGCAAACGGGCACATAGACATGAGCAATATCTATACCGACAATGAGCAAGGCCAAAAAGGGAACGAAAAGACCAAAAGACCCCTCTGGACCAGCTATCAGATGAGCACAGGATTAACGTCAGGCCGACAGCCGCCAAGAAGGAAACCATCAGCCCACCTGGGAAGTGCCAGGCAAGCCAAGAGGAAACAGCCCGCCCCAAAGGCCCGCCAGGCGACCGGCGGGCAGCGACGGAGAGCAAACCCTCCCTCCCGCCGATGCTCTCGTCCGCTCGGGCCACGGAACGCCGGCCAGAAAGCAGCCTGGCCCAGAGGGCACCAAACCCCCCTACCTTCCGACACGGACGATGCTGCCTAGTTGGGTCAGGAAAGGTCTGCAAGAAAACCAGCCAAGCTCAGAGGGCACCAAGGACCCCCAATTCAACCCTGAGCTATACTCTCCATTGATTTCCCAGCCCTCCCCATCAGCAACACAGGAGGGCGACCCAGGAAACGGCGGGGCAGCCCCATTCTTGCCCACTCCAAGAGAAGCAAACTCTGCCTGGGGCGTTGTGAGCCCACAAGCCCAAATCTTATATGGGGATCACCAAGGAGCCAGAGGAAAGTTGCTTCTGCGTTCTCAGGGACCTTCTGGGGGGAATTACGGAGACTCCGTCTCCCAGAGCAGAGGTGGGCTTCGTTCACCACTCCCCAGAGCCCCCTCCCCTGTGGCTGAGCCCCCGCGCGGCACTCTGGTCCTCCTCCCTACCGTGTCCAGTGGCCTCTTCATGACATCCCACCACAGCACCGCTGGACGCTTGCTGTCCTCGCCAGCAGAGCCTGAAATGAAGCAGTCAGGAAGTGAGTCCAGGCCAAGCTCAGCCCTGCCCCACCGAAGACTCGCACCAGCCAGGTCTGGACAGCCCGCCCAGCTGCTTCCAGGACATGGGCAGCCCCCTCCTGGCCCTCAGACCCAGGGTCCTGCACCAGGGAGCTCCTAAGGGTGGCAAAGGGGGCCTGGGTCTCCTCGTGCAGCTGAGCATGGAAAAATTTGCTCTCACCCTAACCCTTTTGACTCAAGCTGAGGGGAACTGGACCTACGGACCTCTTGCGGGCTAAGGATGCCCCATCGGCAAACCACTCCTCCTCTTCATCATAAAACCTAAGGGCTGGATGGGGCCTGAGAGATCATCTACACCCATCCCCTGCCTGGAAACACCCTCGGGCTCTTCTGCTTCCCCCCTCAGGAGAGTCCTTGACCACAAAATGGGGAGGCCTCGAGTGCCCCAGAGAGGCAGGGCCTCTCCCTTTTGTAAATGACCCCTCCGTGGGCTCTATCCAGCCTCAAGGCAGGTGAGATGTCGCACCCAAGGCTGCCCCTGAAAGGGTGGCCTGTCCCTGCCAGAGAGACCCTCGCCAACCGTCCTGCCTGCCTGCTTACCTTTCAGGCTGCTGGTCAAGAGGCCGACAGCCACCGTGCTGAGGGTCCCCAGGGCACCGTAGTAGAGGTAGGAGATGGCATAGAAGTCATCTGCAATGGCCGGCCTGCAAGGGAGCCACTTGGTCAGCTGCCTCGGGAATGGCTGGATGCCACCCACATGAACCTCAGCACTGCCACCACCTGTCCAGCTGAGCTCCTCCTGACAAGGATATCCCTCCCCTGGTCACTCTGCATGCATCTCTCTCTCTCTCTCTCTCTCCTCTGTATATTTAAAAAAAGAGGTTGAGACTCTGGAAAGAGGGCAGAGAAGAGCAACAAAGGAGGGGACTGGAGGCTAAAGTATATGATGGACGGTTGCAGGAACTGGGCCTGGCTGGTCTAGGGAAGAGAAGGACCAGGGGAGGCAGGAGAGCAGCCTTCCAGTATTTGAAGAGGGGCGGCCCAGAGAGGAGGAGGAGGGGGTCAAGCTGTTCTCCAAGGCACCTGAGGGCAAGGAGAGAAGCAACCTACAATTAAGGAGAAACGTCCTAATAATAAGAAAAAATAATCAGTGGAACTGCTTGCCTTGTCATGCTGCTCCAACACTGGAGGTTTCTAAGAAGAGACTCTATGACTTTGTTATTCTGCTTTTTTCTGCGCATGAAAATTCCTTATTTTTTTACTCCTTGTCGTGCATGGAAGCCAGTATCCTCTACTCCCTGCCCCCCAGGCTGGGGATCCTGGGTATTGCAGTCCCCATGGATTGGGAAGTGGGTGGAGGGACTGGAAGGGAGGGCAGAGCAGGAGGAGGCCGCCCTCAGAGTGTGCCAGTCCGGCTTTGAGCCTGAGGAGAAAACCAAAAGGAGGCCCCTGGGGGCGAGGGGGGTCTGAAGGGGTATCCAGAGGAAGCCAGCTCAGCCTTGCTACTCACCTCTCTGGCTGCTCCAAGAGGGCCTGGTGGGGCAGTAGCCCAAAGAGCAGGGTGCTGCTGTTGGCCCCCCAGGAGACGTTGAGGAGGGGGCAGAGGCCTGCGTAGGAGGGGAGGACACCCATGGTGCTGGCACTGGGAGGGTAGAGGGTGCCCCCCACAGCGACCCAGAAGGAGAGGAGGAAGCCGAGGCTGAGGCCAGAGAAAACTCCCTGAAGGAGAAGAGGCGGCCAGGGTCAATCCTGGCCAAGTCCTGGCTTGCTCAGGAGGAGACTTGGGGGGGGGGGNCAAGTCCTGGCTTGCTCAGGAGGAGACTGGGGGGGGGGGGAAACCAACGTATTCCCACAACTGTTTCTGCAGCGAGGGCAGGAAATAGGCTCATGGAAGCTGCTTCTCCCAAGCCCAGGAAGAGAGAGGCAGGTTGCCAGGTTGGCCTCCCCCTCCCCTTGCTCCTTATTCCTCCCCCAGGAGCCAAAGCAGACCCTCCCTTGGCTGCCCCCTGCAAGCCCAAGAGCCACCCCTGGAAGACTGCTAGCAAGAGCAGGTGGAAAAACCCCTGCCTCCCCCCAGGTCTGGATCCTGTCCTCCCCTCCCCTGCCCCCAGTTGATGCCACTCAGAAGCTGGCCCACCACACACACACCCCCTCTCCAGGTGGGACTCACCAAGGTGTTGCAGGTTGGGAAGAACATGCCCAGGATGAAGGCGCCCAGGAGGGGCCCACTGATCACCCCCATGACGGTGAAGGAGCCCTGCCGGAGAAGAAGCACGGGGGAGGGGGGGCTGAATAGCAGCAACCTCTCTGTCCCTGCGAGAGCCGAGCCCCCTCCCCAGGAGACGGGCTGGGCATTGGGACAGGGATAGGGAGGGGGGTCCTGCGGGGGAAAGAGAGGGGCCGCACGCACCCTCCCCCCTCCAGCCACTTGCCCAGTCCATTCGCCAAGAGGTACGGGGGGGGGGGCNGGGGGGGGGGGGGGGGTCTCCAAAAGGAACAGCCATCATGGGGAGGGATCCGGTCCCGAGAGGGAGGGGCAGGAAGCTTTAGCACTGCTCCCGTCCTTGCATTCACGTGTCCATAATTCATCCCCAGATCCAGGTCACCATTCAGAGAATGGAACCCCTCCCTCTGACAGCCCCCACCCCTCCACACACAGAAGGGGGGGCATTTCTGGGGGTGGGCAGTTGGCTTTCCTCCTGGGGAGGGTCTCTGCTGCTGTTAGGAGAGGAGGGAAACACTGGATGGGGAGGGGAGGAGGGAGGCAGTGCGAGGCCCACCATGAGTGCAGGGGGGGCTTTCCTCGGGGGGGGGGCTGCCTTTCCGGAGTTGCGTACCTGCAGCACACCGCCTCCCAGCAAGGACGAAAGAGCCGCCACGGTAAGGCAGGCAGTGCCGTAAACTAAGGCTGGAAGGAAACAGCAGACAGACAGACAGACACACACACCTCTTAACTGAAAGCAGAAGAAAACAGTTTGGGGGGGATGCAAATGTGTGTATGGTGGGCCATTTTAGAAGAAGCCCACCTCCACCTCCGAAGACCCAGTTTGTGGGTCTTTGAGCTTCCCAAGAGCCAGAAACACTGGAGATTCTCAAATCTCAGGAGCAAGGAGGCACCTTAGATGCCATCTAGTCACCCCTCCGTTTAATGTGAGATCCAGGAGAGCATCTCTGCCCCCCTCCATCCCCGCCTCTGTTTGGAGACCTGCAGGGAAGGAGAGCTCAGAACTTCAAAGTGGCAGGCGGTTCCCCTGGCCACTGGCTCCCACGCCCAGGAGCCTCTGCTTTTGACCCACTGCCCTGGTCCTGCCTTCGGATACGGAGGCCATTACCTTATCTCCCCTCTGACCCCCTCTTGCCTACAGGCAAACAGGGGCCACCCTGGAATCCTGCATCCAGTTTTGGTCCCCACGATAGACAAAATATGGCGAGACTTTGGAAAGAGTGCAGAGAAGAGGAGCAAAGATCCATGGGGGCTAAAACGTAACAAAGATCGTTGCAGGAACTGGGTTTGCCTAGTTTAATGAAGAAAAGGACTGGGGGTGACAGGATAGCTGTCTTCCAGTATTTGGGGGGCTGCTCCCCAAAAGAGGGGGTCAACCTCTTCTCGGAAGGCAGGACGGGAAGCAACGATGGAAATAAATCAAGGAGAGAAACAACCCGAAACTAAGGAGAAACTTCCCAACAGGGAAGACAATTAACCAGTGGAACTACTGGCCACCAGAAGTTCATGGTGCCCCACCACTGGAGGCTTTTAAGAAGTAACTGGACACCCATTTGTCTGAAATGGTATAGGGTCTCCTGTTTGAGCAGAGGGCTGGGCTAGAAGACCTCCAAGGTCCCTTCCAACTCTGTTATTCTGTGCTCGGTTCCATCCCCAAAGTCGGGTGTTGTTTCCAGATGATCTCTCCTGGCCCCCTCCCCAGAATCTGGAAGGGGGGTGTCTCTCAATCCCCTGGGCCTTAACGCTTGCACCCCTCCCTCTCTTAATCCCCCCCGAGAAAGGAAAGGGTGGGGCTCCCCCTTTCGATGGCTCCCCGCTTGCCACTCACAGAGCCCCTTGGAGACCAGGGCGAGTTTCCGTGGCGACAGGGCGGGTATGTTGGGCTTGATCAGGTCCTCCACGGTGACGGCCGCCATGGCGTTGATGCTGGTGGAGGCCGTGCTGCGGGAGGAGGGCGAGAGGGCATCAGAAAGGGGGGGCAGCCTGTGGCCTGGCAATGCCTCTGCCCTCCACACCGGAGACTCACCTCAAAGTGCCACTGTAAGCGCAAGCCAGGAAGAGGCCGGGCACCCCTGGGCAGCTCTCAAAGATGTCCAGGACCAGGTAGGGCATGTACTGGGATGGAGGAGGAGGAGGAGCAGCAGCTGTGAGTGGGGGAGATTGGCAAAGCCCCCCTTGGCCACAGGGCACGAGGGAGGGAGGGAGGCAGTGCCAGCTGAATGCTCGGCTACCCTGCCCTGCCCAGGGCTCATCCTGGCTTGGGGGTCCAGTTTTGGGGCGGAGACAGAGCGGGGGTCTTGGGGAGGGGTCTGCACAGGGGCAGGAGGAGGAGGAAGGGGCGTCTGGGGCCAGGTGGGGTCGGGGATGCAGGGATTGGCAGCTGGGGGGAAGAAGTCGCCCTCCCTGCCTAGCCTGCAGCCCTGGCCTCACGTCTGGTCTCATGTCCCATCTGGCTCTGCCTTTGTTTCATGGGGGGGCAGCAAAGTCCCCCGACAGAGGGAAATGAGTGGCCTTGGGACCCACTTGCTCTTGAGCCCCCCAAGCTCCTCCCTCAAGGCCTCCCCCTCCCCTCCCCAAGAAAGAGTGCCGGGCAGCCCTGCTCTGCCCTTTGGGGGTTCACGTCACTCTCCTTGCCTTTCCTCNCCCCAGCTCAGGGGCCGTACCTGGTCAGGCGCCGAGATGTATCCGGCCAAGAGTGGGTCGCAGTCCTTGTAGAGCGCAAACATCACAATGCCACAACCCACTGCGCAGGAGACAATGGTGAAGAGCCCCACTTGGTTGACCAGGAGGGCCCTGTGGGGAGGGGGCCCAAGAAGAGAGGTTAGGCCCAGGCGGGAGGGAGCCGGCCCTTGGTCAGTGGGCAGAGTTGGCCAGAGGGAGGGAGGAGCACAGCACTGCTTTCCCCCCAGACACGCCAAGCGCCTTTGGGAGCACTGGGGGGCAGGGGTGTCGAGGGGCCGGAGAGTCTGCCCTGGCATGGGAAGGGCCCGCTGGGCACAGCCCTCCCTCGGACCTGGGTGTCAGTGGGAAAAGGGGGCATCGCACGCCCTCTGCCCACCGTGGCCCAGCCATAGGATGTGCCCCCCGCCTGTCAATCCTACAGACGCGGCTCCCATCAGCCCAGGGGTGGCAGGTCCTCCCCCAGCACCTGCCCACCTGCCCAACTGGACCCACCAGAGCCTGCCTGCATCCCTCCCCTCTGGCCAGCTGCCTTCAGAGCTGCAAGGATTCCAATTACAAAGGTGGTCAGGCACAAGATGGGCGGCAGAAGCGAACAAAATAAGTAACAATAAGATGATGCCCAGAACACGGCCGGAGGGTCCAGTCAGACTGGCGGGGGGGCAGCTGGGAAGAGAAGCCCTTTGAAGGCTGAAGGGAGGGAGGCCACTCTCCCTCAGCCCCACCCCACCCCTCCCTCCAGCCAGGTGACCCACAGCCCAGAGAGCTCGGCCTGGAAGGAAAACACGCCTTTGTGGGCAGAGGCCGATAGCCCCGTGACCCCCCATGACGGGCGGGGTGGCTGAGGGGGTCTTGCAAGGAGGGCACGGCTGCCTGCCTGTGTTTGTATATTCGGGCGGAGGGGGGGCCACTGGGTGAGGCCGGCCACCCTCTGCTGATACCCGCAGCAGCAGAAGGAAAGATTGGAAGGGGGGGGGCTGGAGGCGATAAGGAGGGCTGCAATCTCACTCCTCCCTGGGCGGACATGGCTACCTGGCCTCCAGCCAAGCCACCCTGGCCCTGGCATGGCCCTTGGCCCCATTCCAGTGGCCCAGTGACAGCAAGGTGGGGGGGCTCCACGCTCGACTTTGCCACCATCCACGCTGCTTCCGGGCAGCCCCGGTCGGGGCTGGCAGGTGGCTGGTGACCCTCCCAAGACCACGCAGAGTGGGGGGGGCTGGGGTCTACCGGCCTCTGGCCCCAGGGGCTCTGGCTCCTGGGGCGACTCACCGTTTGGCCTCCTTCTCCGTCTTGCAGGCCACGTAGCGCTGGACCTGGGCCTGGTTGACCCCGTACATGGAGAGCCAGAGCAGCGTCCCTCCGAAGAGGAAGGTCCAGAACGTGTAGCGGCTGCGGGGGTCCGGGTTGAAGCTGGCGGGCCCAGAGAGGGAGGGAGGGAGGGAGGGAGAGTCAGGAGGATGGGGCGTCTCCAGGGGCGTCTACCAAGCAACACCCACACACACACACCCCCGTTGGAAGAACAAATCTAAGGGATCCAGCCCGAAATGTGACCCTCCGATCTCCTTAAGATTCAGGGCAGAAACAAGACAGCGGTCTTGCATTCGTTCACTCTCACTCACTCATTCATTCATTCTCGTTTTTATAAAAATACTTTATTAAACCATTTTATACAAATACAATAAAACCAAACATTCCGCTTATCGCAACGTGAGCAAGACAGCATTCACTCAATCTGGCATCTCTCAAATTATGTAGAATAATCATTCACATCTACATTAATAGATAACACAAAATTTCATCTAATTATATATTACAAACATAGTTACATGTAGTGTTGCTAATTTCCATCACACCGTTTTATTTGACTTTGATTTGTTCCTTTCATGTCTATCTGCCAACCAACTGTACCAAAAATTCGAGATCTCATAGTACTTTGACTCCTCTTTGTTTTTGAGTTCTATTGACAACTGTCTATTTCTGCACATTCCAAAATTTTCTTTATAATCATGAAGTTGGGGGGAGTATTTTTGCATTTCCAGTTTTGGGCAAAGGCAAATGTTGCTGCTGTTAATATATGGAGTATAATATACAATTTTTTTTTTTGTTTTAAAATTCCTAATAAAAATATCGCTGGTTTCAATTCAAATTTAACTTTTGTAATTTCTTCTAGCCAATTTCTAATTTTCCACCAATATTTTTTTTGCTTTTGAGCAGGTCCACCACATATGATAATAGGTTCCCTGCTCATAGCCACATTTCCAACAGCTTGCCAAATTATTGGGAAACATTTTTGCAAGTCTCGCTTGCAATAAAACATTTTATATACATTCTCCTTATAAGTTGCTGATAGAACTAATTTATAACCCTCCAATCTCCGTAAGATCCAAGCAGAAACAAGACAATGGTCTTGCATTCATTCACTCACTCATTCATTCCATTCATTCATTCATTTTTCCACCTCACCTAAGTGACCCCACTGAAAACAGACCCATTCAGCATTTGGGGGGCCACCCTCCCTCATTCCAGCACTATGTCCAACGGAGCGGAGCCCCATTTACTCAGCTGCCATTACGGCAGAGGTGTCCCCCCCTCCCAAGCCCGCCCCAGGTGGAGGGACAGAAAGGGGGGAGGGAGGCTGGGGAGCCGTTGCTGCAGGCCGGCATTCGCCCCAATTCCCAAGTGGGGCAGCAGCTCCACCTACTCTCCGAAATTGATCCTGGAGTGGTTGTAGGCGATTGAGAGGACCTGGCCTGGCCCCCCCACCAGCAGTGTCCCCTGGATCAGGATGGCCACAAAGCCGGACAGCATGACGAAGACCTGGAAGACGTCCGTCCAGATGACCGCTTTCATGCCCCCCTGGAAAAGAGGGGGGTTCGGCTCAGCCAGCTTCGCTGGGGGGCTTTAGGGGGCAGCGAAAGGTTCCCAGCAGGGGGAAGAAGGGAGCGCAGATGCCCAGAGACACCCCCTCGTAAGCCTCTGGGGCGGGGGATCAGGGGCAGGGGGGCTGCAAGGCCACTCACAATGGTGGTGTAAAAGGTGCAAATGGTGCCCGTGGAGAGAAGCGAGGCCCAAATATCCAGACCCGTCACTGAGAAAAGAGAAATAAAAATCTTTATTCAGAGATTTCCCCACAACAGCCTCCCTTTTCCTCCACTGCCCTCGTCTGGGGCAGAGGGGCGGCAAAGGGGAGGCGCCTCTTCCCAAGGAGGGGCTGGGGGGGGCGAGGGCGGAGCGGAGCCTGATGGAGCCCAGTCTGGATGGAGTCCCCGAAGCCTTTCCCAGATCGAAGCCACCCTCTCAATCGGATCCCCGGAGTCCCAGGAGGGTTTGGTCTGGAAACCCAAAGCGGGTCAGATCCAGCGGAGTTGACACCCCCCCTCAGCCCGGGAACTGCCTTCGCACAGGGCCCACCGTCCATGGGGAGGGGAGCCGAAGGACCGGGGCCTGACACCAGCAGGCACATGCGTGTGTCACACCCGTGGCCCAGGCCAGCTCCGGGGGTCTTCAGAGGACTGATGGGACGGGGGGGGGGCTGCGGGAATCCAACCCTGGTTCCGAGTGGGGAGCAGGTGGGACCCACCTTGGTTGAGGATCAAGGCCGGGGCGTAGATGACGATCCCCGTGTACAGCACCTGAGGGAGGCCAGGAGGCTCTTAAAACCTGCAAAGCTGCGGAGGGAACGGAGGGGGGGCTGGTGCTCCATCCCACCCCCCAACAAAAGCACAAACACCCCTTGTGGCAGCAGCTCAACCCTGCAGCGTCCTCAGGGGCTCCTGGCCGGCCGAGCAGTTCACCTTTCTGCTCTTCCGCTTTGAAGGACCTCCAGGCTCCGGATGTTACTTTATTGGGGGCATTGGGGAGCCCCGGGGGGGCCACGCTGGGTGAAGGGCCCACTTTCTTCTCTCCTGTTTTCAGCCAGCTCTGATCAGGTAGCACCACCCTCTTCAGGGCAGGGGGGGATTTTGGACGGGGGTGGGTGGGAATGCCCACCGCAGGCCAGGCACAATCCCTGGCACTTACCGTGGCAATGATGTACTGGACTGTGCCACACAGCCGGACTTTCTTGGAGAACCGCAGCTCCAGGTACTGCCAAGGCAAGATGGAGAAGGAAGAGCTAAATGTTAAGAGGCCCACCGCCCCCCCCATGCCCCAAAAGGGGGCGTGGCCTTCTGAAGAGTAGGGCAGACACACGCCCGCGCACTGGAGCCTGGCATCCCTGTGCTCCTGTCACCCTCGGCCAGCGAGAGGACACCCATCTCACCCACTTGCTTTTCCTTTGAAGACGTTTCGCTTCTCATCCAAGAAGCTTCTGTCGGAACTGAAGAAGCTTCTTGGATGAGAAGCGAAACGTCTTCAGGGGAAAAGCAAGGAAGCCCAGTTGCCTCTGGAAAAAGCCCCTTTGGGACAACATGACCCCGGCCCCCGCCCGTATTTGGGGCAGCCTCCCCTCCCGAGCCGAGCCGCTGAGGGCGGAACAGCCCGCCCCGTCCGAGGGCCTCCCCGGCGGCTTCGCTCCCAGCAGCGGCTCCGTTCCGCCGGCCGCCGCGCACCCCGCGGGCCTCGGAAGGGAGAGGCGGGAGCCCGGACCTCCCTCCCCCCCCCGGTTCCCTTGGCCTTCGGGAAAGTGCTGCCCGCCCCTCGCGGGCTACCTGTGCGGCCCCCCGCCCCGCCCCGGCGATTATCTCCGCCTGTTCCGTCGGACCCCGCACGCCTCCCGCCCGGCTCAAAGGTGGTTGCAGACCGGCCCCCCTTCTCCCTCCCCCGGGGCAGAATCCAGCCCCAAACCCCCCAGTGCTGAGCTGAGTTGTTTCCTCAACCAGGTCTCCCCCCCCCCCACATAGGGGGCCTGGGGTTCTGCTCCTTCCAAGGGCGGCCCCTGAGAAGCGGGGGGGCTCTGGTTAAAGCCCAGGAGGGGAGCCAGGAAAGGTGGACTTGCTGGCCTCTGCAAGTAGAGGGCCCCCTTCCTCCTTTAGAGACCCCCCCTCTGGCTCTCTGCCAGCCTGGGAAGGGCAGCCACACCCCATCCAGACCAGGGAGAAGCCAGTGGGCTGGCAAGCAGCAACCTTTTGGGCAGAAACCCTCAGGGGCTCCAGGGTGGGGAGAAGGGGGGCTGGCAGGCAGGTCTGTCTCCAGGGTTGTTCTATCCCTGCCCCCGCAGCCCCTCCCCCTGGAAAGCCCTCCAGGGCTGCTGCTCCAGCAGGCAGAGAAGTTGCTGGAGAGGGCCTGAGAGCCCTCTGGGTGCCTGGCCCCATCCTGAACAGGGGGGGGGGAGCCCTGGAGGACTGTTGAAGAAGCCTCTTCCCTGCCTCCAGCCTCTTTTGGGAGGGAAGCAGCCCAGGCGAGGGCCGAGACAGCAGCTGGAGGGCAAGGCTTCCTGGCAAAAGACCCCCCCCCCAAGCAACCTGAAGAAATGGGGGATACAGCCGTCAAAATCCTCCTTCCTGCCNCCCCCCCCCCCCCGCCAGTACCCGAGCTGAGTCTCGGCTCCCATCATCCTTGGTCCCATCTGTTTGTGCACCATGGGAGTTGGAGGCCAGCCTCAGCTTTGCTGCTCAGTGGGTGCAAGATGGGACCCTTTCTCAGTTGCTGTCTTGGGGGGCACTTGGAGCCCTTCAGATCAGTTCTCCCCCCCCACCCTGAGCCCTTTGCCCACCTCCCACCCCCGGGACGCCACAGGCTGCCTCCCAGATGTCTCCGCTGGAACTGGGAGTGAGTCTCCCAACCTCCCGGGAGCTGCCCAAGCGCTGGGGCAGCAGCAGAGCTTCCATGGGGCTGGGTGACCAGAGGGGGCAGGGGGGGTGGCCGCTATAGGCCTTGTTCTGGTGCTTGGCTCAAACAGCCCCTCCCCCCATGGGGCTGAGGGATGAAGCAGCAAAGGTTGGGGGTGCAGGGGGCAACCTTGGCTGGCCAAGGCTGGAGCCTGAAGGGGGGTGGGAGATTTCAAACTCCTGCAGGAAAAGGGCTGGTTTTGGGGAGGAGAAACTAGAGAGCGGCTCCTCTGCTGGGGCTCCAGAAATTGCGGGAGGGGCCTTCCAAGAATTCCCCCCACTCCATCCTCTGGCTCTCCCTTGGGGCCAATTATTAATGCCCCCCCCTGATGTTGCCTGTGGGTGAACCCCAAAAGGGGCAGAGGAGGGGCCCCTTGGCTAAAACAGGGAGGAAAGTTGGGGGGACAGACAGGCACCCTCTTTCACCCCCCCCAAAAAAAAAACCCAACCTGGGCAAAATACCTCCAAACTACCTTCTTGGTCCACTCTCCACCTGCACCAAAGGGGTGGGGGAGAAGAGAAGTGCCAGCCTGGCCATTTCCTGCCTCTGCCCAGACTGGCAGGAGACCCCCTGAAGTGCTCAGGGCCAGGCAGGGGCCTCTGCAACAGCCCTGGGGAATTCCCCCCCCCCCAAGCAAGGCCTGAGATGGTTCCTTCAAGGGGCTCGTTTCTCTGCTGCTGTCTGGGGCAGCAAGGCCAGAAGAAGCCCCCTCCTCGCCCTCTCTGGCTTGCTTCCTGCCCAGCTGGACCCTTGGCCAAAGGGCTGATGCCAGGGGCCACAAAGGCCCAGCAGGCAGGAGGCGCCCAGGGCTCCCAAGGGAAAGCTGCCAGGCCTCCTGCTGCCCGGACAAAGCAAGACCCATGGGCTGTGCGCTGCCTTGCTCCAGACCGCAACCGCAGACCCACAAAGGCTGCAGGGCAGAGGCTGTTTGCAGCCGGCCTGACGCTCCTTCCGGGCCAAGGATCCATTTGCTCTCCGAGGGAAGAAAAGCTGGGAAAACATCTGGGCTCTTCCAGGGTCATCGCTCAGCGGCTCAGCCCCAGGCGGGGAAGCCCCAGGGGGTGAAAGTAGCCCCCTCCCCAGCCAGGGTCCTCCGGGCTCCCCAATGATGAACTCTGACCCCCCAAACTTCAGAAGGGTGGGGCACCAAGTGTTTGCCAGCCCGGGTGCCACACCCAACGCAACCCCTCTGGGCATTTCCTGCTCCCCAGCTGAAGATTTATCCTGTGTTGATCTTTCAAGTTTCCGAAAACAATTTGCACTTCTTGCTTTGTCAGCAGAAAGCCAAAATAGGCAACCTTGAGGGTGAAGGGAGTGTTTGTAAGCTGCCCAGGGTTACCTTGAGGTGAGATGGCAGCAAATACATTTTACAAATAAATAAAAGTTTTTTATTTAAAAAGACCCTTGGATCTACTCCAGGCCCTCCCCCCTCCCCTCCATCCTGGGCCACCCACCCCGAGGGGAGCTTCCTGCAGCTCAAGGGGGCGTCCCAAAATGCCAGCCATGGCTCTCCATCTCCTGGGAAGCCCCTGGTTAGGCAGCCTGGACCCTTCGGGGGCCCCCATGGGAAGAGGCTGCCTGGGGGTGAGCAGCATGCAAGGTCCCCTCATGCCACCCTGAGTTAAGCCCGCTCAGCTAGGGATGCCCGTGTTAGGCAGGGAACCCCAGAGGTCATCTCCTGCCCCGGCTGAAAACGGGATACAGTCCGGCCAGTTTGGTCTACTGGTTAAGGCACCAGGGCAGAAACCAGGAGATGTGGAGTTCTAGTCCTTCCTTAGGTGTGAAAGCCGGCTGGATGACCTTTGGCCAGCCCCGCTCTCTCAGCTCAGCCCAGCTCACAGGGTGGTTATGGTGAGGGAAACAGGAGGAGGAAGGTGTGTTGGGTGTATTTCCTGCCTTATTTGTCAACTATAATAAAGGGAGGAGATCAAGAGAGAAAGGAAATAAAGACCCTCCAGCTGCAGCTCCAGCTCCCTGCCCCGGCTCTGTTTCCCCCCTTCGAGAATGAAGTTCTCCTCTAACCCTTTCTCCAACTTTGCTCCTTGTGTTACGCTTGTGTACACCTGGATGGAAAATACGTCCCTCTGAACCGAAGCTACATTCAGAAGTCCGTGGTTTTGGCTTCACCCATATTTGCCCGTTTGGTATTGGTGCAATTTCCTCTTTCTTCAGAAACACTCTGAGATCACTTGAGCTCTTCCCATAAAAGTTTGGAAGATCTTGCCCAATGAGACAATTGACATTGTGGTTAACCTCAGAGTGGCACCTTCTCTGCAAAGATCAGCACAAGCCAAAGCAAACACCTGCGAAGACCAGCTGCCTCTCCCCCCCCCCCC
>BHFT01023409.1:24564-37903 GCA_004320025.1 Laticauda laticaudata
CCCCCCCCCCCCCATTTCTCCTGCCCCACAACCACTCCCCAAAGGCCTGGAGGTCCCCTGGCCACGAGGGAGAAGTTAGGTCTAGGCTTTAGGCTGCAGGAGAGATGGGGGCCAAGGGGCGACCCTGTTCCCCCCCCCCGCAAAGGCTGCATCCAATCCTTGGCAGGTAACTCTGCCCAGCTGGCAAGTGCACAGCTCCTTGTAGGGGAAACCCCCTCCCTGCTGCATCTATGGGGGGTTTTCTGCTCCAGGCCCAACTGAAAGAGCTGCTGTTACTCTGGGCAGTTGCTCTCAGAGCCCTGTGAAGAGGCATGAACCCTCCCTCCTCTGGGCAGGTTCCCCCTCCCCCGAGACCCCCTCCCTGGTTCCAGGGCATTTCTGCTGGGGTCTCTGCCTTGCCAAGGCTTCCCTGAAGGGCTGGGACAAAAGGGCTGGCTGGAGGGATTTTGTGCCTTGCTATTTATTTTTTAAACCGGCCAACAAACAATACAAAAAAGTGAAAACATCCACAGTGTGATTGGCAATAAACAGTAACATCACACACACAACCCTGAGGAAAACAGCAAAACCAACAAGCAGGAACAACAAAATAAGAAAGGGGAGAAGGATGAAGTCAAGAGAAACAACTTCAGCATTTTCCTGAACCCCAGCAGGGAGGGAGGGAGGGAGGGATGGGGGCGCCTGGCCGGGCAGGGAGGCCATTCCAGGGCGTTGGTTCCAACCCCCAGAAGCAGACCCTCCTAGCCCACCATCCTCCCCTCCTCCAGGACATCTGGTGCCCTTGGCAGCTGCTCTCTGTGGAGTCCAGCAGGTTGGCCCGCTTCCTGGAAATGCTTTGCTGACCAGCCAGGTTTTGAGGATGGTCTTGCTCCAAGGTGGAGAAGCCCTCCCAGCCAGGAGATCCAGGGCCAAAGGACCTTCCCCTTGCACAAAAGTTCCCCCAACCCGCCTTGCACCCCCAGGATGCTGTGGGTGGTGACCCCGGGGAGGCCAACCCAGTGTTCTCTGCAGCAGGAGTAGCCCCTTTTTCTGGGCTCAGCCGGCCATAATGGCAGTCAGAGCTGCCCTCTTTGTCTGGCTCTGAGGCCGGGGTGGGGGTGGGGGTGGGGGGTGTTAATTGACACCTTGTCACCTTTACGGTGAGCTCTGTAGAAAGATGAGAAGGTTAAGCATTTCAGCTGAATAAATCAGGGATGCTAGAAGCTTCCTTAGATTAGGCTAAGTGGGAAGGGGCTTGGGCAGCTTGGGGGTCCATGGAGGGGCCCTAAAGAAGGGCTGAAGGGGACCCCACCCAAAGGCAGCCTGGGAGGAGAGAAGGGGGAAAGGGACTGAGAAGGAGAAGAGAAAGGGGTGCCTGGGATGCCAGGACCCCAAAGGAAGGGAGGCCAAGGTCCAAAGGGAAGGGGAAGGACGTGGGGGGGTCAGCAGCATCCAGAAAAACCTCCCTCCACAAGAGTAAGGGAAATTGGCCTGGGGTGCGAACTGGAGATGGGGTGTCATCCTGGAGGGGTTACCAAATTAGGAGAGCCCACCTCCACGCTATCGTATAGGCACGCACACACGCCGCCTTAATGACTGATTTGCTAATTTTCATCTTTTTCGCAGTCTCCTTTCATCAGATTGGAAGCGCCGCGGAGTGGAGTGACTGTCTCCACCGACCGTGAGAGGTGGGGGGCGAGCCGCCCCCCCAAGGAAACCCGGAGGCGCCGCCCGCGAGGGCCCGGGGGGGGCGGCGGGGCTCGTCCGCTCCTGGGGCGCCCTACCTCGTAGGTGCTGGTGAGCCCCAGGCGGTAGAAGACGGGCAGGAAGAGGCCGGCGGTGAGCAGCGAGTTGAGGAGCTGGCCCAGGCACATCCACAGGAACTTCATGCCGTAGCGGTAGGCCTCGGCCGGGACGCCCAGCACCTGGATGGCCGACATGAAGCTGGCCGAGAGCGACAGGCCCACCGGCACCGCCGACATGGCCCGGCTGCCCGTGAAGAAGGCCTCGGGGCTCTTCTGCCCGCCCCGCGACAGCCCGTAGAAGAGCCCGATGCCCGTGGAGACCAGCAGCATCAGGCCGAAGACGCCGTAGTCCCACAGGCTGAAGGCCCGCGGCGCCGGCTGGAGGGCGGCCAGCTCACCGGCGGCGGCGTCCATCCCGCCGCCCCCCGTCTCCCTCGCCCCGCGGGCAGCGGCCGGACGGGAGGGCGAGGCTCGCGGTTCAGCCCGCGAGGCGGAGGAGCAGCGGGGGCGCCGCGCAACTGCCCACCTCCCCAACAGGAGCCGCCGTCGGGGGAGCCGCCGTGTCCCCGGGGGGGGGTCCAGACTTGGGGGAGGCCGCGGAGTGGCCTGGACCGTCGGGCCGGGGCCGGAGCAGCTGCCGGGCGGGAAGCTGAGGGAAGACCAAGGAGAGACAGAGGCAAAGTGAGGAGAGAGCCGGGCGGACGAGCGGCGCGGAAGCACCGCGGCTCATCCGGACGGGAAGCAAGCGGGAGCCTCCCCGCAGCTGCCCGGGCCGCGGTCTGCCCGTCGGCGGAGCCCGTCGAAGCAAAGCTCTCCGTCACCTGGGCCTCGGGCTGCCCTCAGCGGACGGAGCGCGCCGGCGGAGCAGGCAGGAGGCGGCGGCCGCTCCGCTCCCCTTGCCGGCTCCGGAGCCCGCCGAGGCTCGCGAGGGCCGGAGGCGAGAGCGGCTGCCCGAGCGGAGCCTGCCGCCGTCCCGGGCTCGGCGGCGCCTTAAGAAGCGCCCGAGGGAGGCGTGGCTGGCTGGGACGGCCGCCCCTCCGGACGGGAACGGCCACGTTGCGGCCCCCGACGCGCCGCGGGACGGTTGAGGCAGCCCGTTGAGCGACCCAAGCACGAGCCTCGTCCGCTCCCCGCATTTCGGCGGGGCTCGCGCCGCTCTTGTCCCGCGGCCCGCAAAGGGCGGCGCTGGGCTCCCCGCCGCCCAGATGGGCGTTGTGGCCCCAGCCAGCCCGGCCCGCCTGGATCCAGGTGATGGGGGCTCGCCGAAGGACCCCTCTGGAGCCAGCGGGGGGGTGTTGGAAGAACAGAAGGTGCACTTCTTTGGGACACCCTACAGGTCAGCCTGCACTTACAACCATCGCTTTAGTGACCATTCAGTTAGAATGGCATTGAAAAAAGTGACTTATGGCTGGTTTTCACACTTACGGCCATTTCAGACCCCCCAGGATCACACGATAGAAATTCAACACCCCCCCCATGGATCCTGTTTATGACAGCGCACCCTGTCCAGGGACCACTATGGTCCATTCTTTGCAGCTTCCGGCCAAGTCCACAGAGAAGAGGTGTGGTGCTGTCCTCTCTCAAATAACCCAAACCCAAACATACCTAAGTCCAGTAAAAGCCTTCAACTTTAACTTTCACTCTTTTATTGGCGACAGTTGAAGCTCACAAAAAGTGATAATGAAGCAAAATGAAAACCAAAACAACCGCATTGATGAGAGTCCCCGAAGACATCAGGACAACTTCATCCACACATTCCAGGAAGATAAACGCCAGACAAGCCCACGGGAAGAGCGCCAGCAAGGATACCTCTTTCCAGGACACTAATGACTCCAGCAATTCTAACAGCGCAGTTGCAAACTTACATGCATAGCTCCACCTGCAAGCCACGAGAGATCATGGTAATCTCCTCCTGAAGTAACCTCGCTTTTCCCTGATCCTCTCCTCCTTGGGCTGCCTGGATGGATGGAGAGGGGATGGGCCTGGGTCCTCCTCTGACTGCCCAGCCGGCCTCTGCCCTTCCCCAGCCTCCTCCACCACCTCTGAAGCCACACTCTCACTCCCTGTCTGCTGTTCCTCCTCTTCCTCAGAGTCAGGCTCCGCCAGGGGCATGACACCAGGCTCGCTTAACAGCGGTGTTGCTAATTGAATATCTGCAATGATTCACTTAACAGCCGCAGCAAGAAAGGCCGTAAAATGGGGCAAAACTCACTTAACAAATGGCTCACATAACTTTGGGGCTCCGTTGCAGTCGTAATTCGAGGACTACACGCAAAGCCAGGAGGCAGTCTCTGCTATTTGTCCTTTACAGCTTCCAAGGTGAACCTTTTAAAGGGGGGAGGGTTAAAGGGCCGCCTTGGAGTGGAATGTGAGAGGCACCTTATTCTGAGGCCTGTTTGGGTATTGGGGGCGGGGGGGGCAGACAGCAGAGGGAAATTGGGAAAGAGTGTGCATTGGGGGAGAGGGAAGAAAGGAGAGGCAAAGAAAAAGGGGGGTTTGGAGAAGAGTTGACACGTTTTTTAAATTATTATTTTAATTTTTCCATCATGAAAGAGACTCTTTAACAGAGTTGGAAGGGACTTTGTAGGGCATCTAGTCCAACCCCCCACCCTACACGATTTCTGACTAGCTAGGCCCAATTCCTGCAACCGCTCTCTGTGTTTTAGCCTCTGGCCCCCTCATCATCCTGACTGATGACTTCTGTTGTTCTTGGTGTTGGAAAGGAAGCTTGGAAAGATGAGATCTTGAGGACTAGTGTCTGTTTGTAGACTAGTGTCTATTTGGAGACTATTTGTAGCTCAGGATTGAAAGGAGGTGCTCCCTGAGCCTGCTTGTTTTCTTTCACATGACCCAACTCAGTCACCTCATCAGTGCTAGTAAGGGGTGGGGTTTGCTCTCACTTTATGTCCCGGTGGGGGGGGGGAATCTTAGGGATTATTTGGTTGGGCTGTTTGCTGATGGCTCTTTGGCAGTCCTTTGATTGGGGAATCGCTGGGTGCTGGTGGGGGGGCGGGGGGGCTGGAGTCTTCCTTCTTTGGGGCTGGTCGATGGTCTCTTTTGCATAGTCTGCGGGTGTTGCTGGCATCTATCGATGGCTGGTTTGTCTGAGGGCCAGCAGGCTTCTAGAAATCCCCTGGCATTCGGGGACTTGGCCTGGTCTAGGATGGTCACATTTCCTCAATTGAAACTAGGGTTAAATCTATATATATAGCAACAACACTTCAACTTATATACCGCTTTATAGTGCTTTACAGCCCTCTCAAAGCGGTTTACAGAGTCAGCATATGTGCTGTGACCAGCATCCTAATTTGAACAAATATTTCCCACTGGCTTTTTTTTTTTTGTTCTGACGGCTGGGCACCAGCCCCCCCNCCCCCCCCCCCCAGATGCAGGGAGCACCCAAGGAACCTGCGGGGGGTGGAGACTGCAGAAAGCCCTTGGCTCCCCATCCATGGCACTGGGGCTACTCCAGAACACTGCAAGCTGCAGAAGGCAGGATCCCCTCAAACTGCTGGGATCAGAGCTGTCTCTCTCACACACACACCCCGGAATGGGCCTGCTGTGAAGGAGCTTGGTCCCCCCCACCCCAGGTCTTCCAAGAGAGGCTGGGTGGTGGATCCTGCACTCAGTCAGGTGGACCAAGGGATCTATGAGGTCCCTCCTTGCTGTGTGCTGAGTCAAGATGATAAACCGCCAGAAGGAAATGCGAGCCGGCTTGGCCAGGAGTCCAGGTTGACGGGTAATTCCCTTCCACACAAACACTTTGTTATTCATTCTCCTTAAGACTCACCTCAGCTGTGTTCACTCATTGGTCTCCTGGCCTGCCTGGCTTGGTGGTGGACCAATCCGAGGAGGGGTCTTGGGGCCCCCTGGAAAGCCCCCTGACTCACAAGTCCAGCACGCAGAGACTCCTGTGCCTGAGCTGAGACCCTGGGGTGGGGAGGGGGATGAAGGCAGCTGGCCTGGAGCAGAGCCCTGCTAGGAAGCCAGGAACGGCGGGGGGGGGCTCATGAAGCCCCTTGGGGAAAGGGCTTTGGTGGTGCAAAGGCCGGTCTGAGGGAAGACAGCTGGCTGTGGAGTTGAGGAGCCCGGGGGAGATGCGCTCTCCTTCCCAAGAGAGAAATGCCAAAGGGGTCTTGCTGCCGCTTAGACTTTATAAAAGAACAGAAGAACCAAGCTGGAAGGGACCTCGGAGGTCTTCTGGTCCAGCCCCCTGCCCAAGCAAAGCTGAGCTGAGTCTTAAGCATTCCAGACAAGTGGCTGTCCAGGCTCTCCTTAAAAACTTCCAGTGATGGAGCACCCACAACTTCTGGTGGCAGGCAGTTCCCCTGGTTAACTGTCCTCCCTGTTAGGAAGTTCCTCCTCCATTCCAGGTTGCTTCTTCCCTGGATTAGTTTCCATCTGTTGCTGCTTATCCTGCCTTCAGGGGCTCTGGAGAATAGATGGACTCCCTCTTCTTTGGGGCAGCCCTCGGATACTGGAAGGCTGCTCTCTGGACAACCATCTGTCTGGGGCGGTGCAGGGTCTCCTGCCTGAGCAGGGGGTTGGACTAGAAGACCTCCCAGGCCCCACGCAACTCTGTGATTCCCTGCTTGGGGGCTGCTGTGGGGCCCAGGAGGCAGGACGTGGTGAGCCTTCAGCCGGTGCCAACTCTGTGCAGGACCCTCGTCTTGGGGAGAGAGCCGTGGGGGGGAGGCTCCCTCCTTCCCGGAAAGCCTGTGGACTTCCTGACCTCGAGTCCCTCCCTGCCCTCTTTCTCTTTCAGCTGCTCTCCTTGGAGCCTCGCCTTCCTGGCAGAGCCTTTCTCCCTTTTGCCTTGGCGCTTGGGGAATGTCCAGCCTGCCCTGCCTGCCACCGCTTCCGCTTCATGGGGGTCAGGAGGATTCCTGTGGAGGAGCGATGGGGGCCAGGCCTCGTGGTCCTCCGGGGGGGGGTTGTTGCCTTCTTAGCCCACCTGCAAGATTTGGGTCTTCAGTTCTGCAGCATCCCGGCTGAGGAAGGGGGCCCTTTGGGGGTGTCTCATCCTGCTTCTTGAGGTCCACAGCCCCGAGGGCCATGCCGCTTCCATGGAGCGTGGCCTGCACACGTGCTGATGGGCTCCCCAGGCCAACGGCCCTTGAAGGCAGAGTCTGATTCAGGCTAATCGTGCCGGGATCCCCCTCTATTCCACCCTTGCACCCCTGGAGGAAGCGGGGAGGCCCTGTCCACTTTGAGGCCCCCCAGGGGAGAAGACAGGGGCCTGGGCATGGCAGGAGGGGGCCTATCACGTCTCCCCGTGGGACAAGAGTTACACTGATAAGATTGAAGAACTAGTGGGACAGAATCATGACAGGAAGGATGCCAAAGGAGGGGCAAAATGAAATTTGAATGACAAAAATTCAAATATTTTTAAAGCTGTTTTAAGTCATTAAATTGAACTGTTGAATTGTCCCGTCTTCAGTCATGCGAGTTGGCCGTGGCCAGTTGGGCCAGTTGGGCCAGAAGGTTCCTGGGGTGGAGCGCTTGGACTTGCCAGGAATGCCCTGGGCGTGCCCAGGAGGGCAAGTGCCCGGAAGGGAGGGCTGATGGGAGACTCCTTGCTGAGAGGGTAAAAAAACGGCCACCTGCAGATCGGACCTGATGCCAAGGATGCCCGGGATGCTCAGGCTGCAGGGCGGGGTGGAGAGGCTGAGGCCACAACTGGCTGCCACCCCTTGGAAGAAACGGGGCTGGGAAGCCCCCAGGGGAGCTGCAGAACACCAGGCAGGGAGGCGGAGGGGCTCCGGGTGAGAGAAGCAAAGGGAAGGGAGGGCCCAGGGGTCAATTGCTGGCCGGCTGGAGGGATGGCACCTTGGGGGAAGGCTGCTGTGGGAGAGAGGGCTGCCCCCCCCCACAACAAAACTAGGGCATTTTGGATCAGAGGCGGAGGAGGAAGGAACAACCAGGAGCTCCTTCATCGGACATCTGCGTGCAATAAGTCCCAGACGAATTTGGGGGTTTTGAAAAGGCAGAAGCGGGAGAGGCAGCAGGCAGAATAAAAGGGGGGCATCCCATGCTTGGCCCCCAGGGCACAGGGGGATGGTAGGACGTGACTGGCGCTCCCTGGGACCCAAGTGGAGATTGGAACACAGTCCTGGAAGGTTGTGGTTTGTTCCCAAAAAAAGCAAGGGGGGGTTGTGTTGCACGTACACAGTGTCTACATCTCTATGGAAATTTGTGACCCAAGGGTAAAAGTCCTGCAGGAAGCACCTGGGGATAAAGAAACATCCCAATGCTGTCGTTGTGCGCTGCACATCAGCCAGCCAAGCAGAAAGCCTGCCCGCCTTCCTGTCTGCATCAAAGCCTTCCTTAAAGGAAGCTATCCGGGCACCGAGTGAGCCCGTGCCCACCATGCCAGGCCAGGGCTGCAGGGCACGCGTCAGGAGGCTGGCCCCTGAAGGAGAGACTGGCACTGGGGGGCCTCCAGAGAGAGAGAGTCTCCGGTGGGTCCCAGCCAAGTGGCATTTCCTCTCTTCTGCTTGGAAAGGGGCACCAGAGGCACCTTCTGGGTGAGGCACATGGGCACACACTGAACTCTTGCGACAAATGCCAGGAATAAAATGTCTGTGGAGACTGTCCGTCATCCAGGCCAGAGCTGTCCCAATGGGGCTTTTTTCCCCAAGAGGCAACTGGACTTTCTGGGTTTTTGCTTTGAAGGCGTTTCGCTCCTCTGCCCGTGTCAAACCAGGCTCAAGCAAGAGGTTCCCAGAACAGTCCCTTCAAGCAAAGGTTGGTGGGAAGCTTCCTTCCCCTCCCAGCCGGGCTAACCTTGAAGCAGCCTCTCAGGGAGAGAGAGTGGAGGCTTTTGCTTTCCCCTAAGGCCGCATTCCTCCCTCCCGTCCAGCCTCTCTGGAGCTCATGGCTGGCAGCCGCACAAGCAGGGAGGAAGGGAAAAACGGAAACCCCTTGACTAATTTCTTTCACCTGTCTACACAAAGGGGGGGGGGGAAACAGTCCAACCTATCCCTCCCCAAACAAAGAAAAATCCATAAAATGCAGATTGGGAATATAAATCAAAGTAAGCAAGTAAGTAAGAGTAAGATGATAAGCCAAGCCAAGCCAAGCCAAGCCAAGATAAGACAAGATAAGATAAGATAAGATAAGATAAGATAAGATAAGATAAGATATAAGAGGACCCTTGTCTGCTCTAGACGGATTCAAATCACCTGGACCAGATGGATTGCACCCCAAGGAACTGGCAGGTGTGGTCTCTGTCCTGTTTCTGGGTCTCCAACTCTAGTTGCAAGTGCTCTCTCCCCCTCGGTGTGTGAATGTGTCTGTGTGAGTGTGTGTGTGTGGGATTCCTACAGTCTTCAGTAGGGAGCTCTGATCTGGAGCCCAAAAGCTCGTCCTGCAGGTAAGCGGCGCCCAGGCCCCTAAGAATCTTTCTCAGGGAAGGGGGGAGAGGGGGACAGAGTTCTGTCTACCTGGTGGCTCTCCTTGAGCCAGTTTTGCAACCTAGCCCTACTTTAAGATGGGTGGACTTCAACTCCAGCTGGCTGGGGAATTCTGGGAGTTGAAGTCCACCCATCTTAAAGTTAAGGCAGGTTGAGAAATCCTAGCCAGATGTGTTGAATCCTCTTCAAATTCTCCCAACACCTAGCAGCAGACTCTTCTCCACGAATATGGGCTAGCTGCTGGTCACTCAGTGTTAGTCCAATAATACAAACAGCTCATTTGTTGATCTGTTTAAAGTCAGCAATCTTCTTGGCATCATCCTCATTTTCTGGATCCCAAGCATTTACATCTGGTGGATTTTGAACTACATTCCATAAACCTTCTCTATGCAGAAGTAGACTGCACTTCATAGACCAGGAAACATAGTTTGCTCCATCCAACCGGGTTATCAGGGATAGACTTGTTGAAGTGTCTTGTGCCATCTTTACCAGGACAGTAACCCACAATTAAACAGTAAACAGCTGTCTGTATACGGTACTGTGTATTCACACTAACTCTTAGTTATCTGAGCCTGGTATGGCCTGGGCCCATACCAGTGCTGAGGTATTTCCCCGTTAGGAGAACAAGTGCACTCAGGAAACGTATTCAGACTGATGTTGAATAACACACAACCAGCATACAGTTCAGTAAATGGAGTTTGCTAACAGTTGCAAGACTCACAGCAATCCAAGCAGAACGAAGATCAGGCAAAATGGCAAAACAGGAAATGCAAGGAGAAAGAAACCATGTTTCTGGCTCCATCTTATGGCCATTGGAGGAACCTCAGCCAATCACAATTACAGCATTTTCTTAAAAGATACAGTGTTAAATTACTATCCCGGTTTATATATTGCCAATCCAACTGTTAGGTGACTATCATTCCGAACACCAGCCATGGACGGATGGCCATCTTTTGGCCAAGGGAGGCGCAGGACTGTCCTTGTTTTACAGCAGGGGTCCCCAAACTTGGCAACTTTAAGGCTTGTGGACTCCCAGAATTCTCCAGCCAGCTGGAGTTGAAGTCCACAAGTCTTAAAGTTGCCAAGTTTGGGGAACTCTGGTTTAGAGCCCCTCTTCCCTCTGCTGTCTTCTTATCTTTTATTTCCCATCCTGAGGTTCATTTGCATGCTCCTGGGGTCTTTCCTCCAAGGTTTTCTCAACAATCTTTTCAGAAGTGGTTTGCCATGTCTTTCTTCTGAGAAGGGCCAGCCTGAGGTCACCCAGCTGGCTTTGGGACCAAGACGGAAGCTGGAACTCACCATCTCTGGATTGCTAATCCAGGGCCCTTAAGCACACCACTAAGCTTGTTGTCTACAGCTGGCATACTAAACAATATTATTTAGCTCCAATATGACCCGTTCTAGAAGATAGAATCCTCGGGCTGGAAGGGACCTTGGAGGTCTTCTAGTCCAACCCCCTGCTCAAGCAGGAGATCTTATAACATTACAAGGGGCTGTCTGCATTTTTCTTGAAAACCTCCAATGCTGGAGCCCCCAGACCTTCTGAAGGGAAGCCGTTCCACTGATTAATCGTTCTCCATGCCAGGAAATTTCCCCTCAGTTCCAGGGAGCTTCTCTCCTGGATGAGTTTCCATCTGTGGCTTCTGGTCCAGTTTCGAATCCAGCCAATGGGGATGCTACCTAACCCACGTTTTTCTACCTTATCAAAGTGCAGGATATGGACTGCTTAATCAAATGCCTTACGGGAATCAAAGTAAATTATGTCCACAGCATTTGGCCAGTTCACTAATTTTGATACCTTGGCAAAGAATGCCGTTAGAATTGTCTGGCATGATCTGTTTCAGACAAGCCCATGTTGGCTTCTGGTTATGACTTTGTTTGCTTCAAGGTGTTAACTGATTAATAATCTTTTCCAGAATCTTCCCAGGTACTGAGGTCAGCCTGATAGGTCTGTAGTTTCCTGGATCTTTTTTTCCCCCT
Source organism: Laticauda laticaudata (assembly GCA_004320025.1). NCBI lineage: Eukaryota > Metazoa > Chordata > Lepidosauria > Squamata > Elapidae > Laticauda > Laticauda laticaudata. Next base: position 35,684 of record BHFT01023409.1, read on the forward strand.
TTTTTTGGAAGACAGGAGCCATATCAGCTCTGTTTCCTTCCTCTGGCAGTTCCCAGGATGCTCCAAGATCTTTGAAAGACAAATTCAGTGGTTCTGAAACCCTGCCTGCCAGTTCCTTCAGTGCCTTGGGGTGTAATAATCCATCTGGTCCTGGTGATTTGAGCTCAGGTGTTCTCTTAACCATTTGCTTGTTTTATTTTGACCTGCATTCCTACATGGCCATACATTTTATGGGTTCTTAAAAAAATAAACTAGACTATTTCTTTGTTCTTTTATGTAAAGACAGATGCAAAAAATAAGTTTAGCAGTTTCACTTTCTCCCTGCTGCTTGTCACCTTCTTGCCATTTTCTCCCATTAGTGGACTGATCATTTCCTTGATTTTTTATTCCTTGTTTTTTACATGCTGATATTTCTGATATTTTTTGCCAGCCTTAGTTCATTTTGAGCCTTACCTTTCCTGTAGGTTCAGCCTATTTGCTGGTATTCTGCCTTAGTTATGTGCCCCTCTTTCCACTTTTTATACTTGTCCTTTCTGTCTTTCACTTTATCAGAGAGTTCTTTGGACAGCCATGCTGGTTTCTTTTGAGAGCTGTTATTTTTCTTCTTTGTTGGAATTGTGCTAGACTGGGCTTTTATAATCTCACTTTTCAAAGTTTCCCAAGCTTCTTGGATTATTTTCCCCTTGAGGATTCTCATCCATGGAATCCTCCCAAGTTCGCTCCAAGTGTATTGAAATTAGCTCCCTTAAAGTCCAAGACTGTAGTTTATTCCCCCCCCACACACACTATTCCTTGTGCTTGCATTATGTTGAATTCCAATATTGCATGGTGTGTCCCCACAGTGTATGAATCAAAGTTTCTGTGACTTCAACACCTGTTAGTGAGAATTAGTGAGAATTAAGTCTGTTGGTGAGAATTAAGTCCAGTATAACTGACCCTCTACTTCTCTCTACCTTTTGGGAGACAGAATTTGTCTGCTAGGTTGTCAGGAATCTGTTTGATCTTCTACTAGGTGCAAATTTTGTCTCCCAGTTGATGGCAGGGTAGTTAAAAGTGGTCATTTTCCTACATCCCTTAGTTAACTGACTAGCAAAAAGTTAATCTATTTCCCCTGGTTGGTTGGGTGGCTTATGACACACCCCATGGCAATGTCATTCTCCACTCCCAACTTTTGATATTGACCCAAATCCATTCAAGGCAGTTTTCGTCACTGTTCTGTCATATTTCTGTAGAAATATGTTTCTTATATAAACTGCAATTCCACCTGCTCTTTTATTAGGTTGGGGTTTTTAAAACAGTCTAAAGTTCTCTAGCAGTATATTCCACTCATGGGTTTCATCCCACCAAGTTTCCGTAATGGCAATGATATCATCTCATTTCCTTGGATTGCAAACAGACCCAGGAAACTATAGACCAATCAGCCTAACATCAATACCCAGGAAGATACTGAAAAAGATAACAAAAAAACAGATCTGCCAACATCTAAAAACAAGTAATAATTACCGTGTTTCTCACAAAATAAGGCCGGGCCTTATATTTTTTTAATCCCCCGAAAAGATGGCTAGGCCGTCTTTTCAGGGGTGACTTAATTTCCTCCCCCACCTAGAGCGGTCCATGTGCATGTACCTCCCCACGAGGCCGTTTCTATCAGCCGACAAAAGCTCCCCAAAGGCAGAGTCACCAGCCACTTTGGGGTGAGGTGTGGCTGCCCGTGTCCCCTTGCCATTAGGCAGTGTCTTTCGGGCGATGGAAGCTCCCCAAGGGCCGTCACAAGCCACTTCGATCGGCCGGTATTGGCGCTCACCCCAAGGCCGCTTCTCCCGGCTGATGTTCTGTCAGTAGTAGATCAGGGTATTCTTGCCTAGGCTCCCTGCAGGGCCCTCCTCAAGGCAAGTTTTCTCCCCACCCCACCCCGCCCTTCTCCCCCTGTTGTTCCAACGAACAATGTGAGAAACGGCAGGGAAAAGCATGGTTGAAATAGGCCTAAATTTTGGGGGTGAGGTTTAATTTTACCTCATGCCTAGAAATCATGCTGGGCCTTCCTATTGGTGGAGGCCGTTTTGTTGGAGAAACACGGTAGCAGTCAACACGGGTTGGTTAAGAACAGATCATGCCAAACCAATATTACTTCATTCTTCAACACAGTGACTAAGGCCCGGTCCCACTGCACTTACGGATGCAAAGAGGATGTAAAACGTTAAAAAAAGCTTGCCATCCGTT
>BHFT01023410.1:0-41968 GCA_004320025.1 Laticauda laticaudata
GGGGCCTTGGGGGCGGTTCCTTGTGGCCCCTCCCCGCCTGGGGGCACCCCCCCTTGGGCTCTCCTGGAGGGGTGGGGGACTCAGCCCTCCCACCGGGAGGACCCCCCCTCTGCTGTGGGGACTGGCGGCCGTGCTCGCCCGCGAGGAGGGCGGAGCGGTCCAGGCCAGCCCCGTCGTCAGGGCAACGGGGCATCTCCCTCGGCGAGGGGGAGTCACGCGGGGGCGGGCTTCCCTGGGGGGCGCCGGGGCCTCCCCTATCACGGCGCTTCTCGGCTGCCGGGCGCTTTCCGCGCGGGGAGCCCCAACCGCGGCGGCGTTGCGGGGGGATCCCCGGGCAGCCTCCTCCCAAGCGGGCCCCGCCCGAGAGCGGACTTCGGGGGCAGCGAGGCCNGATCCCCGGGCAGCCTCCTCCCAAGCAGGCCCCGCCCGAGAGCGGACTTCGGGGGCAGCGAGGCCAGCGACCATCTCGACGGGTCCCCGGCAAGCGGAGCCTCGGGCGGCGGGAGGGGCTCGGGACTCTACGCAGCCTGGCCGGGGGACGGAGAGGAAGGCCCGGAGCTCCCTGCCTGGCCGGCGCAGATCCCGACGGCGCTCGAGGAAACCGAGGCCCTCGGTTGGGCGGAGCTGCGAGGCCGCCCTCGAGATCCCAAGGAAGGCCCGGCGGGGCGGGAGCTGCGGACCCGCTGCGGCAAAGGCCCCGGGACCTCCGGCCCGCGGAGGCGGCCGGGAGGGCGCCGCGCTGCAGGCTCCCTTCCTCACGCAGCCCGGAGCCCGGCTCCGCTGCCGCTGCTCCGGCTCGTCGAGCCCGGAGGCTCCCCTTCCCCGCCGCTCTGCCCACGGAGCCCCTGCTGCCGATGCGCGCCGCCGCCCTGGGCCTCCTCGCACGCTCCGCGAAGCCGGGCAGCCTCTGCCCTGGAAGGGACGGACCGCCGCTCAGCCTTGGGCGCCCCGCGAGCCCCGCCGCGGCTCCCTCGGCCGCTCGGGCTCGCGGGAGCCCCTCGGGGGACGCCTGGGCCGCTGCGCTGCGCTCCCGTTCAGCGGCGGCACTTCACTGTCCGCGCCCCCCTCGGCCTGCCAGCCGAACCGGCCGCGTCGCTCCGCTGCCGCGTCCGGGGTCTGACGGAGGAGGAGCAGCAGCAGTTTCCTGCCCCCCAAAGTCACGGTCTCGTCTCGGGGGAAACCGCTCCAGGCCGGTCGGCGCGGGGCCCGGGGCCTCTTCCGTCCTCGCTTGGTTCGCGGAAAGGGCCCGCCGGGAGTTCTGGCTGCACGCGCCGAGCCGGCCCCCCGCTTGGGCGGGGCCGATGGGGGGAGAGAACTCGGCTCGCCCGGTTTGACGGGGGGGGGAAGCGCGGCCTGCCGGGCCCCGCTGGGCGGGAAGGGTCGCGCTCGGCTCTGACGGCGCCGGGGCCGCTTTGCCGTCCGCTCTGCGAGGCCCGACCCCGCGGGTGCTTCTCTGCGGGGCGGGCGAGGTCCCTTCCGTCCCCGCCCGGCTTCGCCCCTTTGTCCAGCCGGCCCCGAGGGCGCCCGGTGCGGTCAATGGAGGGGGCGGGTCCCGGGGGGCAGCGCCGGCAGGGCCGCCCGGTCCCCCTTGGAAAGAGCCCCAGTGCCCCGGGGGACCCATTGCGGGCGGCCCCCTCGGAGGTTCCTGAGCGCCTTCTCGGGCCGCGGCGCCCCTTTCCCGGTCTTGCAGCCCGCCGAGCCCGCCACGCGTGCGGCCCTCTCGCTGCCCCCTCCCCGGCGGGGGGAGCCGCATGGCCCCGGTCGCTGCCCGCCGGCGGGTCTCCCTCGTTCCGCGGAGCGGATCGCAGGTGCCGCGGCTGGCAGCCGCCTGCCCGGCCCGAAGGGGGCCCGGCGCAGCGCCCTCCCCGCCCGGCCGGCTCCTGCGGGGCGAGGGGCTCCCCCGGCTGCGGCTCCCGAGGGCGGGGCGAGGGGAAATCCCGCCCCCGCACGCGGAGGAGCGCGGGGGGCAGCAGGCAGGGCGGGATCCCGGCTGGTCCGCGGCGCCGGGGCCGGGCGGACGGCGCGGCGGGTCTTGGCCGGCAGCGCCAGCTGCGCTCGGGGGCCGCGCGTCCTTCCGCCGAGCAGCCGCCTCGGCCTTCTGCGGCTCCGGCCGCCCCGGAGGGAGACTCCGGCGGTCTCCCGCCGGCTCTGCCCGCGGCCGCGCAGCTTTCGTCCCGCGCCACTCCGGCCGGGCCCCCGGAGGCTGTCCCGGGCTGTGGCGGGAGGGCCCGGCGTCGCCTTTGCGCTTCGGGGCCTCAGGGTTGCCGGAGTTGGCCTGGGCGGCCGGCAGCCCAAAGGCCCGGGAAGGGAGCGTCTTCCGGGGCTGCCGCGGCGAGCGGCCCGCTGCGGGCTCCCTGCCGTCCTCTTCGCGGCCTCTGCCCTGCGCCGGAGCCGGACGATTTCCCCGCGGCCGGCGCCGCTCCGTTGGGCCGGGTGAGTGGGCCCCTTTGGGCGGGGGGGGCTGTCATTTGCCCCTTTGCGGATCGATGGGATCCTGGCGTCCCTTCGCGGAAAAAGTCCGGGACAAACGGGCCAGCAGAGGCGAGTCGGCCCTTCTGCCCAGCGGGGCCGTGTGCATTTCATCAATTCGCCCTCAGGCGCAACAAGCCAACCTTCCATCTCTTGGGCAGGGAGTGACGCCCCATCTGGCCTGGGGGGTCTGTCACGGCCGCCTCCCCAGCACAGACTGGCAATGCCAGATTACACCCCCCTGTGTTGGGATGTGTGTGGGGGATGAATTCCCGGGTGACCTTTGGGGAGGGCATTTCTCCCCCCCCTTGGGAGGGGGGCCCTTCCCCATATCTTTCTGGTTTCAGGTCTCTCCTGCCCTGCTGGGGGGCTTGGAAGGCCACTTACACCCCCCCCCCCTGGGGCAGATGTCCTGGGCCCCTTGTNCCCCCCCCCCCGATGGGGCAGATGTCCTGGGCCCCTTGTGCCTCTCATCCCCGGCACCGTGTTCCTGCCAGTTTTGGGCAAGAGCCCCGGAGGAGATGGAGGCGTAGATGCCTTCCTGGGAGGGTCCCTGAGGAGGGGCTGGCTTTTTGGGCTTTAATCGGGGGGAACATTTGCAGCTCAGGGTTGGGGGTCCTTGGGGCTCCCTGAGCAGAGTGATTTTCCTGCAGGTGTCTCAGCAGCTAAACTGGGGGTCACCAATCACTGCCCAGGACTAGAACAGGAGCAGCGCCGTTTCCTCCTTTGGAACGTTGTCAGGGAAACGCCCCCTGGGGAGCACGAAGGACCCCTCCCTTTCAGAACCTCCTGAGTAGAAGCAGCAGGGCGGCTGAAGGGAGGGGGGTCTCCTTCTGAAGCCAGAGGGGTCTGGACCCTCCTTTGGCCCCCTGGAATCTGGGCTGCCCTGAGAGAGCTCGGACGGAGCTGGAGGCTTCCTGGGAACAAGGCTTGACCCGAGGCCGGTGGGTATTTGGCGAGTGGCACCCTTGTCTGGCCAGGGGGATGCCAGGCACAGCTGGAAGAGGGAGGGAGGGAGGGAGGGAGGCCTTGGAGCACCAGGCCTCGCTCAGCACCAGGCAGCTCCATAGCGCCCACTTGATCCAGCTGATCCCCGAAGTTGTGAGGAACGGAGGCCGAGCAGAGAAGCCGGATTGGCCAGTGGCGCCACCCCTGACTCAGTCCCTGCTGGCTCGGCCAGCTCCCTGCTTTGAATGGCCACGACGGGCCATCCGGCTTTATTTCGTGGGGAGAGAGGTGGCTGTGGAGATCCTCAGCCACCCAGTGGCCTCCAAAGGGCTTCCTCAGGAGGCAGCGGGGCTGTTTTTTCCTGGAACAAAACATTTGTTCCTCATCCAAGAAACCTGAAACTTCACAAAACGTTTTGTTCTTCTCCCTGGAGGGAAAAAAACAATGCAGCCCAGCTGCCTTTGGGAAGAGCCTTTCTGAGTCCTGCAGGGAGGAAAGCCAGCATGAATGCGCCAGCCATGAGCCCAAGCCGCCGCCTTTCCGGCATTGCCTGGCACAGACCCTCCCGGCCCCTGGGGAGTTCGGCCTGGGGTTGGAAAAAGGGGGAGGGCTTGCTCCAGTGGCAGGAGAGACCCCCTCCCCTTCTCTGTCCAGCTGAGACCACCCTTAGGGTCCCCCCACCCCCCAAGGAAGAGGCGAGGCTCTGCCCAGAGGCCCTTTTAATGCCCCTGCCAGCCAGGGGCAGCCAGCGGGGGAGGGGGCTGTTTTCGGCCAGTGTTTGCATTTCCACAGGGACCGCGGTGTCCAAGCAGGGATACAATAGTCCCCCCCTCCCCATTTCCTCTCCAGTGGGTTTATTAATAGCTGTTCCTTTGTTCCTTTGAATGAATGGCTGGCAGATGGTGGCAGTGACGGGAATCCCCTCAGCAGCTCCTGGTAGGCAGGGAGGGGGAGGGCAGAAGTGGCCCTGCTGGGAAAGACCCTCCTGGGAGGGTCTTCTTGGGGCCCTCCCCTGGGAAAGATCCAAAACCCTTCCCGCCTTCAGACTTTGGACGATAGGCAAGGCGGCCCCATGGGGGAGAGGGCTCTGGTGGAGGGAGGGGTGCCCCTTTGTGCCCCTGCCTCCCATTCCTTGCTCAGGGGAACCCAAATGCTCCCCACAGAGGATGAGGGTCACCGGCCTTGGACAGGGGACAGATTGAAAGCAGGGCCTCCAACCGTGGCCCCTTTAAGCCTGGAGGACTCCAGCAAAGCTGGCTGGGGAGTCCTGGGAGAGGAAGTTCTCCAGGCTTAAAGGGGCCACGGTTGGAGGCCCTGCTTTCAAGCCCTTACAGTGGACATCAGTCCAGGCAGTCCTCACTTTACAAACATTTGTTTAGCAACCGTTCAAAGGCCCTGAAAAAGGGGACTTAAGGACTGTTTCCCACACTTACAACCATTGCGCTGCAGCCTCCCCAGCTGGACGCTTGTCAACTGGCTGGACATATGCCGGTTGCACTGTCACATAGCCAGTTTTGGCAAGCAAAGCCAGTGGGGAACCCTGGCTTCACTTAACGACTGTGGCCTGAAACATCGTAAAATGGAGGCAAAACCCACATAACAATGTCTTGCTTAGCAGCAGGTTCAATTGTGGTCGTAGGTCGAGGAGCCTCTGTCCACTTTTGGGTCCTTCCTTCTTCCTTTTGTTGGTTTGGTTGAAAAGCCCAGAAAGTTTCCAAGCCCCCAAAGCCCCAAAAGATGATTTGCCATGTAAGAATCCTCAAGGGGAATTCTCAGGGAATCTGCTCTTTGGCATGGTAAATTCCCAGGAACTCAGGCATCCTTGCCAGTTAGTACCCCTCCTTATCCAAAGGCAGGTGGATCGACTTAGTAACAGATTCACAGAATCACAGAGATGGAAGAGACCAATACAATTAAACTAACAGAATAACAGAGTTGGAAGGGACCTTGGAGGTCTTCTAGTCCAGCCTCTGCTCAAGCAGCAGACCCTAGTATACCATTTCAGGCAGCTGGCTGTCCTGTCTCTTAAAAGCCTCCAGGGATGGAGCAGCTGCAACCTCTGGAGGGAAGCAGTTCCACTGGTTGATCGTTCTCACTGACAGGAAATTTTTCCTTAATACCAGATTGCTTCTTTCCTGGATTAGTTTCCATCCTTTATTCCTTGTCTGGCCTTCGGGTGCCTTGGAGAATAGCTTGACCCCCTTCCTTCTCCTCTCTGGGGCAGCCCCTCAGATATTGGAAGGCTGCTGTCCTGTCTCCCCTGGTCCTTCTCTTCCCTAGAGTAGCCAGGCCCAGTTCTTGCAACGGTCCATTGTATGTTTCAGCCTCCAGTCCCCTCATCATCATCATTGCTCTTCTCTGCACTCTTTCCAACATCTTCTTTATATCGTGTCAACCGAAATTCTCAACTAATGTTCATTACATCTATGGCTGCCCAGCTGAAAGACAGAAGGCACCTTAAACATTCCCTAAAGACAGATCGGAAGGATGTAAAATGTATGGCGCTGATAGGATCTTAGAGGGAAGGACGTGAGAATCAGATTTGGCTACAGATGGTCAGTTATTGGTGAGCTCATGAAAAACTCATTCCTTCCTTCAGGTGCCAGCAGGAAAACCTCACACATTGTGGGGTCTCAGCCCATAGAGGTGTGGCTGATACAGCTCTTCATATCTGGATCCAGCAATGTTCATTAACCAGGGCAAGTTTAAGAAGTGGAGTTCTGGGAGTTGAATTCCACTTCTTAAACTTGGCCAGGCTGAGAAATGTTGCCTGGCAGGGTACTCCATCCAGAGCAGATGCCCCAAATGTGTCTGATGTTTAAACTTGCACCCCATGGCAATCTGAATGCCTCTTGGCTGCTTGCAGAGAATGCCATGTAGTCACCATTTCAGACATCCATAGCACATTTTAAAACCGATCACCCCATCAAGTCTATATGCTAAGAAGATGACCAACCAAGAAAATAAGTCAAAACTAAAAGGATTGCCGCGATTAAAAGGGATGAGAGTTAACTCTACATTTCGTCTCTGTCTTTCAGGATGTGCTTTCAGGAGCAGCTGCCTAAAAGCCAGCAAAGGGCTTCCATTTGGCACAGAAGCAGCCTCCCCCTTCCCAGGCTCCCATAAATAAGGAGCTACAAGTAATTGCTCTCTCAACATTGAGGGGTCTGGTTGAATCTGACTGGAGCAACCTGCCAGTACTTGAGAGGTGGCCATAAAGAGGGTCAACCTGTTTCCTGTTTTCGCCAAAAGGCCAAACAAGAAGCAACGGATGGAAATTAATCAAGGAGAGACGCAACCTAGAGCCAAGGAGAAATTTCCTGACCGTGTCCCAAAGGGGCTTTTTCAAGAGGCAACTGGACTTTCTGGTTTTTCTTTGAGGACGTTTTGCTGCTGCTTCTGAAGAACTGAAGAAGCTTCTTGGATGAGAAGCAAAAACATCTTCAAGATAAACCAGAAAGTCCAGTTGCCTCTTGAAAAAGCCCCTTGGGGACCACCCTGGCCTGGATGACTGAGGATCTTCCACAGGCATTTCCTGACAGGGAGGACAATCTGGCTTCCCTCCAGACATTGTGGGGGCTCCATCAGTGGAGGCTTTTCAGGAGAGACTGGACAGCCGTTTGCCTGGAATGGCATAGCCTCTCCTGCCTGAGCAAGGGGTTGGACTAGAAGACCTTCAAGGTCCCTTCCAACCCTATTATTCTATGCTCCAGAACGTTCAACCACAAACAGATTTATGGACAAAGCAGCACTTCATTTAATCTGTCCTGTGACTTGATCCTCCCCCCACCCCCGCTTACACCTCTTTCCGACTCACCCAGACCTTTTCTTGGGGGGGGGGAGGCTATTTTTGTGAATGTGGCCCTCTTGGCAGAGGGGGCCTCACCCAAGGACTCTCTTATTCTGAGCTGTGACCTGAAACGTCCTCTTTGCCCTCCTGGTTGTGCAATTCCTGCGCTCAGGGTGTTTGGTGCCCTTGTCAAGCAGGGCTGGGGAAATGCAGGTCCAGCAGAGGCTCCGAGAAAGGCAGCCAAGAACGCTGGACGGGAAAGTCCCCCTTGCCTGCCTCCCCTGCATTGCCCCCCCCCCGGGGCCAGGGCGGTGGGAGGGGCTGCCAGGCCCAGGGTGCCCAGATCAGACAGGAGAGGCTCCCAGATGCCCCCAGGCTGCTTCATCCGCNGGGGGGGGGGGGGAGCCAATTCTACCTGTTGAAACTTTGGGGTGGAACAAGGGGTGGCAAAGCAGGAACAATTTGTGTGTGCATGTGTTTGCACGTGTGTGCATGTGTACCCGTGACCTTCCCTGGAATGCCCTCTCAGCTTGTGCCTTGGATTGCTGCAGAGGCAGCCGTTCCCCTTCGCATACGGGTTGGGGGTCCCTTCTCTGAAACACACCTGAAGGCTTGCAGGATGAGGGACAAGCAGGGAGGGGCTTCCGAGAGTTTTCCCAGGCAGGTGGAAGGGTTGGGATACAGGGAGTCCTTGACTTATGGGGCCCAAACAACAGAAGGGACCTTGGAGGTCTTCGAGTCCGACCCTATACCATTTCAGACAAATGCCTGTCCAGGTTCTTCTCGAAAACCTCCAGTGATGGAGAACCCACAGCTTCTGGTGGCTAGCAGTTCCACTGGTTAATTGCTCTCACTGTCAGGAGGTTTCATCAATTCCTGGTTGCTTCTCGTCTTGATTATTTTCCAACTGTTGTTTCTTGTCCTGCCCTCTGGTGCTTTGGAGAAGAAGTTGACCCCCTCCTCTTCTTTGGGGCAGCCCCTCAAACACTGGAATAACTACTATCCTGTCCCCCCCTCCTTCCCTTCATTAGACCAGATTAGATTAGAAGGTTTGTGCCTTAGGATTGAACTGGGGGGGCCTCCGTGCTCTCAGAGTTTGGCTATTTTCTTGCAGGTGTTCCATTAGCAAACTAGCACTGAGGATGTTACATCTCGAAGAAAACAACCAAGCTCAGAGAAGCCCCCCCCCAAAACAAACCCCTTAGCTTCTGCCACCCTCTTTGTTACTCCAGGGTGGTCAGCCATGCAGCTCTTCCAGGAATCCTTGGATTCTTCATTTGGGAGCCTCTCCCTCCCTGCATCCCCCCATGCAACCCCTGTAAAGGAGAAGCCATCCTGGCCTTGATACAAGCCCCCCCCCCCNGAAGCCATCCTGGCCTTGATACAAGCCCCCCCCCCGAGATTTCTCCTCTGAACCCCAAGAGGCAGTGAAGGGTCTTGTGGGCAGTCCTGGGGATGCCCAGGTACCCAGGGCAAGGCTGACCCCCCCCATTCTGAAAGGTTCTCTCTCTGCTCTGAGCCTTGCATATCAGGGGTGGTCCCAGCACAATACAAGCAGTCCTCAGACTCACGACAATTCATTTAATGACCGTTTGAAGTTACAATGGCTTCCAAAAGGTCATGTGATCAAAATCTGGGCCCTTGGAAACTGGCTCGTATTTATCATAGCTGCCGTGTCCTGGGGGCCACGTGATCCCCTTCGGCCACCGTCTGACAAGCCAGATCAGTGGGGAAGCCAGATTCCCCCCCCCTTTTTCAGGAGTCCAACTCATTGATCCTTGCAAGCCGGACTTCCGAGGCAACGGAGTCTTGAAGACGGGCTTTTATTGGAAATACTCCATTGGGCCCACGTCTGGTGAAAGACCGGCGCTGAAAACTCCCGTGGTTTTCCACCTCGTTGAAACGTCCTTTCTGCTTTCCCAGAACCATCCGTCCATGGCCCAAATTGCCGTGTCAGTCCACCACCGGTAGCATCGTCCCGCCTTCCTCCAACCCGGGTTCCCAAAGAGAAAGAATTTTGCTTTGGCTGGCTCCCCGCCACTCCCCCCCCCCCGGCTCCACTGTGGCAACCCTGGAGTGGCAAAAAGGCTTTGGTCAGGCCAGCTTCAGGGTTGACAACTATCACTAAACAACTCCAGTGATCCACTTAACAACTGTGGCAAGGAAGGTTGCAAAAGGGGGCAAAACTTGCTTAACAACTGCCTCGTTTGGCAGCATACATTTGGGGCTCCGTTGTGTCGTCCATTGAGACAAAAGTCAATCATGTTGTGGTCACTGTTGGAAAGGGTTCTTTAACTGATATTCCGTAAATTGAATTCTTTCTGTGTGGACGTATGTTGAGACAAAAGTCATGCCAGGAACTCACATTTCCTGCCCACCGAAGGACACTGCCCTCCTCTGTTCATCCTCTGGAAGGTTGTTCTGAGGTTTTGGCAGCTGCCCTACCCAGGTTTTCTGATGACAATCCCACTTATACCGCAGCGAGTGCCTCAACCGTTTTTAAGCCCTTGGTCGGTGGTTCTTTGCCAAAGGAGCCACGCTGGTGCGACTCCAAAACCATAATAACCGCAGGCCACACGCCTTGGCATCTTATTTCCTTCTGTAAAGCCTCCTTGGCTGCAGTTCTGCTCCCAGCAAAGTTAGCAGATTTGCAGAAGGAGAATTTCTCTGCCTGTGAACACAGACAGGTGCAGCTTTAACGTTCCCTTGCCAGCTTTGTTTTTGGCTTCTTTGCCCGTGGGAACTCCAAGAGAGATTCACTTTTGGAAGGGCTCCAGTAGCTTCTGTCGCCCATCTCGCTCCGGGCCTGTTGTGGGTGGGGATGAAGAAGCCAGGCTGTGGCATTTCCCTGTGGCCCTGTTTCTCCTTTAATGCGGTTGTGGGTCCTTGTGTTGTCTTCAGAGGCAGGTTCGGCAGCTTTCGTGCCTTGTCCAGCACAATTCCAATGGCAAAGGTATTTTTTTCTTCATACATTTCTGGTTCTTTACCCAGGGTTTCTCAACCTTGGCTGCTTGAAGCAGAGCTCTGCTGGCTGGGGAATTCTGGGAGATGAAGTCCACGTATCTTCCAATAGCCAAGGTTGAGAAATATTCACACTCTGGTATAATACATGCAGCAGAAGCCACTGTGTAGTTTGTTGCATTGGTGAGATTTGACCATACACATCCAATGGGGGGCTGTTTCATTTTCACTGTCTCATTCTTTATACACATCCTGTGCTGCTGAGCTCCTTTTAGACTAATGGTTTAAAATGGTTTACACTAACAGTTTATACTTAGGCAGGAAAAGCCAAAGGGATGAATAAACAGATTAGGTGAAACCTGGCTCAAAAACAGGAACTGAGAACCTTGGAGTCTGATCCCTTAAACACAAGCCAGGCTGTTGTGGCATCAGCCAAAAAAGCGAATACAATCCTGGGTAGCATAAACGGGGGTAGAGAATCAAAATCACGGGAGCCACTTGATAAAATCATAGTAAGGCCACACCGGGAATAACTGCATCCAGTTTTGGTCACCGCAGTACAAAAAAGATGTTGAGACTTTGGAAAAAGTGCAAAGAGCAGCAACTAAGAGGATCAAAGGCCTGGAGACAAAAATATAGGAAGAACAGTTGCAGGCTTTGGGTTTGGCCAGTCTAGAGAAGAAAAGGACTGGGGGGACAGGATAGCAGGGTTTCAGTATTTGGAGGGGCTGCCACAAAGAAGAAGAGGGGGCTGACTTATTTTCCAAAGGACCAGAAGGCAGGACAAGAAACAATGGTTGGAAACTCATCAAGGAGAGAAGCAACCTGGAATGAAGAAGAGATTTAAGAAGGGACTGGACCGTCCCTTGTCTCAAATGGTCTAGGGTCTCCTGCTCGAGCAGGCGTTGGACTAACTACAGAATAACACAGGTGGAAAAGCACTTGGAGGTCTTCTTGTCCAGCCCCCTCCTCAGGCAGGAGACCCTAGGCCATTGCAGACAACTGCCCAGTCTCTTCTTGAAAGCCTCCAGTGATGAAGCAGCCACAACTTCTGGAGGCAACTTCTGTCCCACGGGTTAGTTGTCCTCACTGTGAAAAAAAATCTGCTTAGTCCCAGGTTGCTTCTCTCCTTGATTAGATTCCACCCATTGCTGCTCCTGCCTTCAGGTGTTTTGAAGAGCTTCACTCCCTCCTTTTGTGGCAGCCCCTCAAATACTGGAAGGTTGCAATCCTGTCACCCTCGTTCAGTTCATGAGGCCAGCCAGGCCCAGTTCCTGCAACCGTTTTTCTTCCTATGTTTTAGCCTCCCCTCCCCTAAACACCTTTGTTGCTCTTCTCTGCCCTCTTTCTAGAGGCTCCACATCTTTTTTACATCGTGGCAACCAAAACAGGATCCATTATTCCAGGTGTGGCCTGACCTTCAAGGCGGTGGTATTAACACTTCACCTGTCCCTCTGTTGATGCAGCCTAGAAATGTGGGGGCTTTTGTGGCAGCTGCTGCCCACGGCCGGCTCCTGTCTAAGTGATTGTCCACTAGGACTCTGCAATGCCTCTCTCAGCTGCTCCTGTGGGGGCAGGTGCCACATATACTGTCCCTGCACATTTGGTTTACCTTGCCTACATTTAGAAGCTTATTTTTTTTTACCCCATTGCATTTCATTTTGACTAGAAGACCTTTAAGGTCCCTTCCAATTCTTTCATTCTGTTATCCTTCCTTTTCAGCAGACTTTGGCCAGGAAAGGTGTGTGTGTTTGGGGGAGGGGGTTGTCCTTGTCACAGTTGGTTCTTCTCTGTGCGGTAGACAGTGCCTTAAAACACATCCCTACGATGGGTTTGGTTCCAGATTGCTGCAATTGTGGGTTGGGGGCTGCATTTCCCTGACCTTCCTCTCCTCCACACAGATCCTGAGCCCCTCATTTTTGGTGACTGACCGGTGGTTTCCCCTCTCCCCCCCTTCCCTTCCAGGTGGGCGCTGAAGCCAATGGCTCCCAGGACCAAAGGAGGCAACGGGCTGGCTTGGCTTCTCTCCACGGTGGGCTGAGGGTAGGCTGAGCCCCTCCAGATGGGTCACCTATGACTGGAGTTGAGCAGGTAAGCATCATCCCCAGAGCCAGATAGAAGGAGAGCCAGCCAATGCTCCCTGAAAGCCTTTCCTTCAATGGGGAGGTGGCTACAAAGGCACTTGAGGACATCAAGAGGTCATCCAGTCCACCCCATTGTCCAGGGCAGGATCTGGGCCCCAAAGCAGGGCACGTGTCCTGCACATCTGGGTCCCGAGTTCCAGTTCTAAGTACTCTTGGAAAGTGCTTTTTAAAAAACCTTTCAGCTGGAACTGGTTCTACTGTGTCTAAAGGCCCTGCTTTCCTTCCTGAACACGGGTCAGCCGGTCACCCACAATACGGCATCCTCCCAGGGGTGACCACTTCTTCCCTTTGCTCCCCTGACCCCTCCTTTGGGACAGGGGTGGGCACAGCTGCCCCTCCCCATTCCCAGGATCCCCCTGTGGGCATCAAAGACATTCTGGGTGGCAAGAGCTCAGCTGCTCTCCTGCTGCTGGGCGGTTTATTCAGGCTTTTCAACACATTGTGGTGGGTCTGGTGGGCAGCCTCATGCCACTCCCCAGGCCTGGCCTTTTCCTGAAGAATGCACAACTCAGAACTGGGATGGGGGGGCGGGGCTTTGCTTCGACTGGCATTCACAAGTGTTCCTTTTTATTAGCTTGTTTTATTGTGGGTGTTCGGATGCCAAGTCACACCCCGGTTTTGTTTGAGGTTAGGAGTTAAATCTTGTTTTTTGTCATTGACATTATTGGCTTGTTCTGGTTTTTGGGGGTAGTGAAATTCATGCAAATATTTGAAATAGGGGTTTGCTTCCAACTCTTGCCTGGTGCTTCCATTTCTGGTTTGCTGAGTGGGGTCGGGAGGTTGTAGCAAAAAGGATGGATTCTGTTGGTGGGACGGAGACCCTCAGGGCCGAGGCTTTGGGTGATCTCAGCTGGAGGGGCCCAGCTGGGCTGACCCCAACCGCAAAAGAAGGAGCAGAGGGGGGGGCAGCCTCTCTCTGAGACCCCCCCCCGGAAGGCCGAGCAGTGGGGCAGCCATGTTTGCAGAGGAAGCCCCACTGTCTGGGGGCAAAGTCGGAAGGAATCAGAACGGATCCCAGTGGATCCCTCCCCAGGGAGAAAGGGCTTCAAAGGGGGAAATGCCCAAAGGACAAACTGGACCTCCTGCTCCAGCCGCTACAGATGGGGCGGCTCCCCCCCAATTGTAAGGCTGGGGGGGGGAACAGGGCCATCCCAGGGGCCCAGCAGACGAAGGGAGGGGAAGGTAAGGGGGGGAAGCTCCCCTCCTCCCTCGCCCCACAGCAGAATGGAAGGGCCGCCCTCCAGGACCCTCCTCAGCCAGGGGCAAAGCCGCGGGGCACGCGGGGGGGGCAAGGGGGTCCCTCCTTGCAGCGCAGAGCCGCCGGCCGAGGGGCGCCCCCGAGAGCCCGGGGCGGGCAGCCCTCCGCGGGACGCGCTCGGCCGGGCGGGGGGAGGCGGGAGGCGGCGCCCGCGATCCGAAGCGCGCTGCCGCCACCGGCCGGACTCCAGCGGGCGCCTCGGATCGGCGGGCGCGGGCGGGCGGCAGCGAGCCGGGGAATGCCGTGGCGAGCGCCGGCCGCCGCCCGCTCCCGCCCGCGCCGCCCGCGCGTCCCGCGCGCAGCGCCCGCCGTCCGCCCGGACGCCGCAGCCCCCGGCGGGCCCCGCCTGGCCGCTCGGCCCTCGCCGCCCACCTGGCTCTACCTGTCGCTGCGGGCGCTCTGGCGGGGCGCCCCGCCCGCCGCCCCCGCGCCGCGCCCAGCAGGTGAGCCGCAGCGCCCGCGGGGCTGGGGGGGCTCAGGTGCCACGGGAAGCTGCGCAAACGCTGCCGCCTCCGAGGCCGACTGCCCTCGCACAGGGAGGCTCCGCCACTCAGGGGGCCTTGGCCCCCTTGAAGGGGCCCGTCCCTCTCCCCCCCAGTCAAGGAGGGATGGCTGCTGGGTGTGGGAACCCGCTGGGCCCTTTGTGCCCCCTTGTCTTCATCAGCTTCCCTGCTGGACCAGCTGGATGCCCTCCTGGGCACCCACGGCTCAGGCATGCTGCTGGGAGACCCAGGCCTGGCCCTCCCTCCCTCCGTCCCTCCCTTCCCTGGCACAGTCCTGTCCTGAGGCAGAGAGCAGGCCCGGCTCCCCCCAGTGCAGGGGGGGGCGAATTCTGCTGCTGGGGGGGGTCAAGATGTCCTTGGAAGTGGAAAAGTGAGGGGGGTCAGTCTGCCCCATCGCCCCCCCAGGCCACCCAGGGACCCTCTTCTCTGCTTCCAGCCCCCCGCCGGATTGCAAGGTTTGCTTTGGGGCTGAAGGACCCTTGAGCTGAATTGTGCCACTGCTTGGATGTTGCAGGGTTTTTTTTTGGGGGGGGGGGCTGTTGCAATTGGAGGGAACAGCTTGTTCCCACCCACCCAGATGCAATGAGTTGCGACCCCATCACCCCCAGCCAGCTGTCATAGCTCTGGATGGCGGGAGTTGTAGTTCCCAGGCTCAGGTGTTGCTAACCAGCACCTGGCATCGGCGGTTGAGGTTGGCCTCCTCAAAGCCCCCCCTGCGCTGGGTGCAAGCAAGCCAGCTGCCCCAGAGGCCTGGGCTGGAGGGGCTGGACCCCAGAGCTAGAAGGAAGAGCAGCAGGAGACCCAGACCCTCTGCCCCCCACAGGGGGGTGGGTGGGAGATGGGGAGGGTCGGGGGGAGGCCCAGGGCCCTCCAGGGCTCTGGGCCAGAAACGCTTCCGGCTGCAGAAGAAGCCGCGAGGCCTCAGTGGCGCCTTTTAGGCAGCGGTCACCTTCCCGGTCCAGCGTTCCCAGCCAGGGCTGTCCTGGACCTCCCCTCTGAGGGGGCTGGGGGGCTGGGGAGGGAATCTTTTCTGCTTTGCTAGCTGGTTGGTCTGGTTTAGATTCAATTCCTCCCTCCCCCTTCAGGTCAAGGAAGGCCTTTGTCCTTGGGGGGGTCAAGCCTCCCAACTTCCTCCCTTGGCACCACCCCCTCCCCCTTCTTTGGCCCAGCCATTGCCAGTTGAAGACACCCCCCCCCCAGGCCCTCTTCAAGAACTTTACAGCAGCGGCGGGTTTGGGAGGCCAAGCGATTGTGGAGGGAAAGGAAGGAAGTTTTGGGGGTCATGTAAGTGGGGCCACCCAGCCCCTTCCCTTCTTTCCTAGGCCCCCAGTGCCCCCCTTCCTTTCCTTTGGCTGCTGCTCTTCATGCGAGGGATTGGCACAAGCTGAATGCCGACTGGATTCCCTGGTGCCAGACTAGAGTGCCCCGCCCACTGCAGCCCCCCCCCCCCCCGCCGGCCTGGTTGGCATGGCAAGTCCTTTGCTGGCAGTGTGTGTGTGCGGAGGGGGGTGTTCTTCCTCCATTCCTCTCCGTTGCCTCCCTTCCCATACCCTTGAGGCAATAACACCTGGCAATAACAGAATAACAGACTTGGGGGGCACCTTGGAGGTCTTCTAGTCCAACCCCTCCTCAAACGTTTCAGGCAATGGCCCAGGGGGAACCCTGGCTGATCACCACCCTGCCTGGAGGCCCACATTTTTCCATCTTCCTGGCGGCCCAGTTTTAACTGTCTTTCTATTTATTTATGTTTATTCGCTGGTCACCCCCCCCCCCAATTNTTCGCTGGTCACCCCCCCCCCAATTCACAGGCGTATCAGAAGGGGAGGGGGTGGAGCACAGTCAGGTGTGCAGGAAGCGGGTCTGGGCAGCTCAGGGCTGGCACGCTGGCTGGTCGCCATTCTGTGGATTGGTTGGGGCTTTTTGATGCCCTGTGGGCCACCCATCAGTGTCAGAGATGAGAGGCCCCTGGCACTGGCTCCTCTGTGCCACGAGAGGAGACTCCTGCGGGTGGGGGTTGTGCCCACGGAGGAAGCCTTGCCTGATGGAGTCCCACCTTGGCAGAGGTTGGCTGTTCCTCTGTGTGTGTGTGTGGCATGAATGGCTGGTTGGCAGCCATGGCTTCGACTGCTAGGCTGGCAAGGAGAGGAGGAGGGTTGGTTTGGGTGGGCTGAGCCAGTGGACTCATATTTGTGATGGTCATAGTCTCCTGGGGGGTCACGTGATCCCCACTTGTGACCTCCTGACAGATGTTAATGGGGAAGCCAGATTCTCTTAACAGCCATGTTGCCATGTGCAGTGATTCGCTTAACAATGATGGTGAGAAAGGCCATAAAGTGGGTCAGAGCTCACTGAGCAACATCAATGTTGGACGCCATTGGGGTTATAAGTTGAGGACGCATTTGGCCAGGCTCGTTCCATGTCCAGCGGGTGCCTGAAACGCTTGGGGTGGGGATCTCCTCGCTGGCAGCACTGGGTACTGATGGGCTCCTCCTCCTCCTCCCCCTCCCAGGTAAAGGCAAATTGCCCCCCCCTGAGCCATGCAGGGGGGACCAGGTGCACGGCCGGCGAGTGCAGCCCCTTCACCGAGATAGCCATGAACAGCTGCCGGCACAACGGGGGGGCCCTGGGGCCGCTGGGCCGCTTGGGGTTCTCGCCCCGCCACCTGCGTGAGCTGGACGCTGAGACGCAGCCCCTGCAGACCTTTCCCCCCGAGGCCGACCTGGAGGTGGTGGTCTCCAAGGCCACGTCGGAGCCCCAGCTGGACGGGGGGGCAGAGGAGGAGGAGAGGGGGGCCGGGGGGCGCAGCCGGCCCCAGAAGAGGAACCAGAACGTCGGGCACCGGCTGGGCCACCGGAGGGCGCTCTTCGAGAAGCGCAAGCGGCTGAGCGACTACGCCCTCATCTTCGGCATGTTTGGCATCGTGGTGATGGTGACGGAGACCGAGCTGTCCTGGGGCATCTACTCCAAGGTGAAGCCTGCTGACCGGACGGAAACCCTGCATGAGGCCCTGGGGGGCCGTTCTGGAGCCCCCCATCTTGCCTCCTGAGCTTCCCCTGGGGCACAGGAGGACAGCGGTGGGAGGGACCCCCCCTCCAAATCCCCTCCCCCAGGACAGTCCCTGTTTCACCCCTCTGTGGCTGGGGGGGCCGTGTGGCCGGTTTGGCTCCTGCCTGCCTGACTCCCTCCGCCTCTCTCTCTCTGCCAGGATTCCTCCTACTCCTTTGCCCTCAAATGCCTCATCAGCCTCTCCACCGCCATCCTGCTGGGGCTCATCCTCATGTACCACGCCCGGGAGATCCAGGTGAGGCCCCCGGGGCTGCCACCCCAGCCCCAATGCCCCTGCGGTGCTGGCTTTGCCAGCAGCGGCCGGGCAGCTCCAGGCCTCCCAGGGTGGGTGCCCAGGAGGGCTGTGGGGAGGGTGGGGGGAGGCTTGCCTGCCTTCAAAGCCCTTGGCCCGCTGCCTCTGCTGTGGGCTGATGCCCGGGGAGGCCGGCTGGGGCGGGCGGGTTTTCTGGCACCCTAAGCAGAAGAAGCCGCCGCCTCGCCTCCTTTAAATGAGCCCCTCGAAAGAAACCAGGTTTGAGCTCCTCTTGCTTGGGGGACAACCGAGGGGCTGATGGGGCAATTTGGTCAGCATGTTGCCCTGCCCCCCCGCCTCCCTCTGGGCCTGCCCTGCCCTGCAGGGAATCAGCCCCTCCGGGTCTCCAGGCCCCCCCACTTCTGAGCCCTATCTGGGTCTGTTCACCATTCCGTAAGTTTTGTCACATTTTATGACTTTTCCCGTCCCGTTTGTTCCAGGAGTCCCTGGCATTGTTAAACCAGAAACAGGGTTGTTAAGTGAATCCGGCTTCCTCCTGGGCGGGGCTCCCTAGAAGGTCGCAAAAGGGGAATCACACAACCCTGGGACCCTGCGACCGTCGTAACGCCGAGCCAGTTGCCCAGGGGTACGAATGTCCTTCATGGGAGGAGAACAGTGGTCTTCAGAGTGAATAACCGTCATGTCCCTTTTCACAGGGCCAGTGTGCCCCCAGGGGAATGGTTGTAAAGCGAGGAACCTTTGTGTAGCTCTTTCCCTCCCCCTCCCCCTCCTCCTCCTCCTCCCCGCAGCCATGGGAGGAGCCGGAGAAGCATTGGGGGCAGGGACGGGGCATCCAGGGGAGCCGGGTGGGCCAAGCGGCTGACCCCAGAGACAAGCCCATCCCCGACCGACTCCCCTGTATGTCCCGTCCTCCAGCTCTTCATGGTGGACAACGGGGCGGACGACTGGCGCATCGCCATGACCTTCGAGCGCATCTTCTTCATCGCGCTGGAGCTGCTGGTCTGTGCCATCCACCCCATCCCCGGCCAGTACTTCTTCACCTGGACCACCCGCCTGGCCTTCACCTACGCCACCTCGGAGGCCAGCACGGACGTGGACATCACCCTCTCCATCCCCATGTTCCTGCGCCTCTACCTGATCGGGCGGGTGATGCTGCTGCACAGCAAGCTCTTCACGGACGCCTCTTCGCGCAGCATCGGCGCCCTGAACAAGATCAACTTCAACACCCGCTTCGTCATGAAGACCCTCATGACCATCTGCCCCGGCACCGTCCTGCTGGTCTTCAGCATCTCCTCCTGGATAATCGCCGCCTGGACGGTGCGCGTCTGCGAGAGGTAGGAGCTCCCCTCTCTCTGCAGGGGAGACCGGGGGGGGGGGANGGTAGGAGCTCCCCTCTCTCTGCAGGGGAGCCGGGGGGGGGGGAAGCCCCCCATGCCCCCAAAGATGGAGCTGGGCAAAGGCCAGGAAGCTTCTCCAGAAGGTTCCCTTGTCTATCAAGGCCCCTCAAGGGTCTGTGGCGCTTTATTCTGTGCTTGATGAGACCAGACGCGGAAGGTTGTGCCCGGCTTTGGTCGCCACTGTATAAAAAAAGACATTGAGACTCTCTGAAAAAGTGCAGAGAACAGCAGGAAAGAGGATGAGGGAACTGGAGGCTAAACCATATGAAGAATTTGGGTTTGGCTACTCTGGAGAAAAGAAGAATCGGGGCAGTGGTGGCGTGATACCGGTTCACAATGGTTGGGCCGAACCGGAAGTAAAAAAAAAAGTGCCTCCGCCGATCAGCTGAAAGGAGAAAGGAGGGGAAAGTNTGGTTGGGCCGAACCGGAAGTAAAAAAAAAAATGCCTCCGCCGATCAGCTGAAAGGAGAAAGGAGGGGAAAGTGCAGGATCGGCCTCCCACCCACCCCCTGCATTTCTCCTCTCAGCTGCAGCCTCACCTGGGGCGGGGAAAGCTGGGCGCAGGTGTTAGGCAGGCCACGCCCACTGAACCGGTGATAAAACCATTTGAATCCCACCACCGCCTTCCAGTATCTGAGGGGCTGCCCCAGGGAGGAGGAGGGGGCCCATCCCTCCTGCAGAGCCCCTGAGGGCAGGACCAGAAGCGAAACTCATGCAGGAGAGAAGCACCTGCAACTCCGGAGAAACCTCCTGACAGGGAGAGCGATGCGCCAGGGGAGCAGGAGTCGCCTGCGGACGCTGTGGGGCCTCCAACGCTGGAGGCTGCTGAGGAGTTCAGACCGTCACTTGTCTGAAATGGGAGGGGGTTGGGCTAGAAGACCTCCACGGTCCCTTCCCACCCTGTTACTCTCTTACTTGAAGATCTGGGCCTGTCCTGGGTTGGACTCCGGGGCCCATGGCGCCCAGCCAGCGTGCCCAGACCCTGGGGTGAGGCGAGGACTTTGCCCTGAAGGAGGCAGGGCAGCTCCGCCCTGGGAAAGCCCGCCGTGGGGGCCTGTTTGCTGGGGGGGCACCTGAGGCTTGACTCCCCCTTCTCCCTCACGCAGGTACCACGACAAGCAGGATGTGACCAGCAACTTCCTGGGCGCCATGTGGCTGATCTCCATCACCTTCCTCTCCATCGGCTACGGGGACATGGTGCCCCACACCTACTGCGGGAAAGGGGTCTGCTTGCTCACCGGGATTATGGTAAGGGTCCAGCTCCAGGCTCCCCTCCCCTCCCCGGGTCCCGGCTTGGATGGGCCCTCAAAGGTCATCCAGGGCAACCCAGACTTTCCCAAAGTGCCCCTTTCTACAGGGCAGCCCCTGATCAATCGGTTCGCAGGAAGATCCATGAATTTTACCCTGAGTGAGAGACTCAAGAGCAGAAGAGGTTTGCTTTGGGGGACACTGTGCGTGTGTGTGATGGGATCATCATCCTCAGGAGCCAAAATTGGTTTCTGAGATGGTTTTCAACCAATCCGATTGTTCCACCTGCATCCAGCCGCCCCCCATCCCCANCCCCCCCCAAGAATGCCCCCCCCGTGTCCCAAAAGAGGCTTGAAGGGCCCCGTGAAGGGGGGGAGGGGCACTGCAGCCTTTGGCACATTGAAGGTTTCTGTGCAAGAGAAGGAGAGGCAAACTTCCCTGCAGGGAGAAATCTAACCTAGCAGGGCTTCAATTTCCTCCAATATGTATATATATATTCTTGCTTACCCCCCACATGCAGGTAGACCTGACTTATGACCATTTATTTAGCGGCTGTTCAAAGTTACAGCGTCACTGAAGAGAGGGACTTATGACCATTTTTCCCACTTGCAACTGTTGTGGCAGCCTCCCCAGGGGTCCCGGCCGCTTGGCAACTGACCCATGCTTACGACAGCCATGGTGTCCCTGGGTGAGGGGATCCTCTTTGGGAAATGTGAGCCAAGCCAGTGGGGATGCCGGATTCACTTCACAACTGCGGGGCCCACTTCACAACTGCAGCGGTTCATTGAACTGCCGTGGCAAGGAAGGTTGCTAACCGGGGCCAAATCCCCTCCACAACAGTCTCGCTTAGTGCCCAAAAGGTTGGGCTCGGATGGAGCCGTAGCGGGAGGAGTGCCTGTGCAGAGAGAGCTCTGCAAACGCCCCTCAGCTCTGCCGGATTCCACTTTCCTGTCCCTGCCCTGCTGGGTTTCTCCTTGCAGGGATCCTTAGAAACCCTCCCAGCGCCTGCAGCTGGGAAACCGAAGCGAGGCGCAACCCCCTCAAGGCTGGCCCAGCCCTCCAGGGGACCCACCCCAAGGCGCCTCCTGAGCCGGGAGGGCAGGAGACAGGGTGGGGGGCTGGATGGGCTTGGGGTGCCCCCTTCCTGGGGGAGTGACCCTGCCCGCCCCCCGTGGTGTTTCAGGGCGCAGGGTGCACAGCGCTTGTGGTGGCCGTGGTGGCCCGGAAACTGGAACTCACCAAAGCTGAGAAACACGTCCACAACTTCATGATGGACACACAACTAACAAAGCGGGTGAGACCCTTTGCCCGTTCGCCCCTTGGCCTGTCTCTCTGGGGGGGGAGAGTGGTGCCCCCTGTTGCTCCTCCTTGTTTCTGTTTTTTGGGGGGGTCTGCACAGCCCCCCCAGGATCCATGGGAAGGGAACCTCTCCCAGCCCAGACTTTGGAGCCCCCTCCCCAGGGAAGACGGAGGAATGGGTGGGGACCGAGGGAGGCAAAGCCCTTTTTTGTTCTCTTCCCTTGCCCTTCGGGGGGGGGGGGGNCTTGCCCTCGGGGGGGGGGGGGCTTTCCCTTCTCACCTGTCTGCCCCCCCAACCTCCCCAGGTGAAAAACTCAGCGGCCAATGTGCTCAGGGAAACGTGGCTCATCTACAAACACACCAAGCTGGTGAGAAAGCTCGACCACGCGAAGGTGCGGAAACACCAGCGTAAGTTCCTCCAAGCCATCCATCAGTAAGTCCACCTGTTTACCTGCTTCCTGCCCCTCCCCCTGCCTCCCCCCATTGGATCCAGGAGGGAGCCCCTCCCCGCCTGCCCTGGTCCAGAAATGGGCAGGGGTGGTTCCCCCTAATTGGGGGCTGCTGCCTCCGGGGGTGGGTCCCAGGCGAGGGCCCTCCCTGCCTTTGCGCCCCTCTTGCTTCCCTCCAGGACTTGTGGATTCTCCATCCCTGGAGGTTTCCAAGGAGAGGCGGGACAGCCTCTTGCCTGGGATGGTGGAGGGCTTCCTGCCTCAGTAGGGGCTGGACTAGAAGACCTCCGGGGTCCCTTCAGGCTCTTTGCTGATGGTGGAGAGGTGCCTGGCGGAGGAGTGGGCCCTCAGGCTAAGTCTCCAGGAGAGGCAGCTGTGGGGGGGGGAAGGCTTGTGGTGCCAGTGGGGCGGGGTGGCAGGGCCAGCTGGGCTTGGTGGGAGGAGTGGGTGGGCAGGAGCCCCTCTGTTGCTCTGGGCAAGGAAGGCCCATTGGCGGCCTTGGCACAGTTTGACCCCCAAGGAGCACCAGGCTCTGCCACCCAGCACGGCACTCAGCTCCAGGACCGTCTGACCCTGCGCCAACCAGGGGCACGGATGGTGGCTCCTCCCTTGGCACTTCCTGCCACGCAGCTTAATGCCCCCTGGCAGCCCCGGAGGGCCCAGGGCTGCTTGCAACCTGTATCTGAATGCTCACCTGGGGTCACGGAGGACTCTGCCCCCCCCCCGGTTCTCCAGGGGAGGAAGCTGCAGTGAGGCAACTGACCCCAAAGGTGGGCGGGTGGGCAGCCTCCTGGGGGGCAGCAGGGCCCCCTTCCCCACCCAGCAGTTGGGGCTGCCTACCTAGAAACACCACAGGTTCTGCGGCCTGGGAGGGGGGACCCCAAAGGGGGGGCAGAAAGGACAGAGAATTACAGGAAAGAAGAAAGGAGGTGGGGGGAAGGGAGGGTCTTCGTCCCCTGCCCTCCCCAGAGAAAAGGGGGGGCGCCCCTCCCAGGCCAGGGGTCCCAGGGGAAGCTTCTGACCCGGAGGCCTGGGAAGCCCCCTCCCTCCTTCCCTCCTCCCACCTGGCTTGTGCCTAAGTGCTGGGGGTGAGGGAGAGGAGGGTGAGCCCGGATTTTGGCTTCCAGGTTAAGAAGCGTGAAGATGGAGCAAAGGAAGCTGAGCGACCAAGCCAACATGCTGGTGGATCTCTCCAAGGTTTGTGGGGGAACCAGAAAGGCAGGTTTCTGCCCCCCCCCCGCTCCCCTGTCTCAGTCCCTGGGTGGCTGCAGGGGGGCTTCCCCACAGGGGCTGTTGCTGGACTCTGGCCTGGGGAGGATTCGGCTCCCCCTCTGATGGGGCCCCGGCACCCAGCGACTTCTTCGAATGCAAGGGGGGAGGGTCACTGGGACGCTTATATTTGCCTTCCTCCCCTGATTAATGACCACAAAGGTTTAGCGCCCTCCCCCCCCCAATCGCTTGGAAAGCTGCCTCTTGTTCCATGTCTTGGGGGGGCGACAACGTTTAGACAAAGCACAGGTGGAATTCTGAACGACCCTCCTGGCTGCCCCCTTGGTAGGTTTTGGCCATGTTTTGCGACGCCCCTGAGCCCCCCCCCATTTCTCAAGCACTCTGTTCTCCCTGCCCTCGACTTCCCTTGTGGCTCCCAGGTGGAGGCGACTCTCCCCTCCCTGCAGTCGAGCGTGTCAGCCACTGATATCTTCGTTTTCAGATCAGTGGCAGCAGACACTCACTGCAAACGATTGCACTTCCTTGAGTTGTTAGAAGAGACCTTGGAGGTCCTCTAGTCCATCCCCCTGCTCAGACCCTGTGCCAAATGGTCAGCCGGTCTCTTCTCAAAAGCCGCTTTAATTAAAAGCCGGTCAGTTGAATGGCTTCTGGTTTGTTTTCAAACTGGTTCGTCTTGAGGACAGATTCACCAGGGGAGCAGGCCTCCTTCAGCAGCTGTAGGCAGGGGCTCCATCCCGGGAGACTTTTGAGAAGAGGCTGGACTAGAAGACCTCCAGGACCCCTTCCAGCCCTGAACGTCACAGATTGGACAATCCAGCCATTATGCCTTTGGGAAATCTATGGGGAAGGCTATAGGGGAGGGAGTCTCAACCCTCAAGCCAGTTCGGGTCATTGAGACAGAGCCCGGGGAGGGGGGAGAAGTGGAGGGCTGCGCTGTGACTGCGCCCCACTGAGCAAGGGAGCTGCTGCTCCTGCCCCTCTTCCACCCACCCTCTGCTCACAAGGGGAGCCCCCCAAAGGAAGCAACGCCAGAGCCCAGCCGGAGCCTCTCGGGGTGAGGTAACCTTCTCTCTCTCCCTCGGCAGACCCAGAACATCATGTACGACATGGTGTCCGAGCTGCAGGAGCGCAACGAAGACCTGGAGAAGCGCATCAGTGCGCTGGAGGGCAAAATTGACACGCTGGGGTTCACCCTGCACGCGCTGCCGGGCCTCGTGAGCCAAGCCATCTGGCGGCAGCAGCAGCAGCACCGGGCCCTGCCCCGGCTCCACGGCTCGGAGCACACTCTGTGGGCCCCCACGCAGCGGCGGAAGTCTCCCTCCACCGCCCCGCACACGTCCTCCAACAGCGGGTGACGCACGCCGGAGCCCCAGAGCAGCTCTGCTGCCTATGGCCATCGTGTGGCCGGATCCCTCTGAGCTTCTTTCTGGAAAGCCCCTGAAGCCCAGCAGCCTCCCATGGAGGAGGGTATAGAGGGAGGGCCAGGCCATCTTGGGCTCAGCCTGGAGAAGTGGCCACCATGCCAGGCCGGTTCCAGTGCAACATTGGGCAAAGCTTTGGGGCAGGGAGGGGTGGTCTTGGTAGGAATAATGCATGTTCATGGGAAGGAAAGGAAGGAAGGAAGGGAGGGAGGGAGGGAGGGAGGGAAGGGGATGAGCAGCTTCAGATTTCCAGTTTGAAGGAGTAAGGCAAAATCTGAGACCCCTCAGGACGTGGAGGGCCGCCCCCTTCCCCGTGAGCCCTGCAGGGAATGGGTCACAGCCTGGGGGGTGGCATCACTGGGTGCGTCCCGTGACTTGGTCTGAAGGAGACTCCTCAGCGTCCAGGGAGCGCAAGAGGACTTGACTTTTCATAATAAAATGGAAGGAATGCCTGCTGGGTCAGCCTGGAAGTGCATCGCATCCTTTGGCACGATTGACAGCCCAATTTCTTGCCCAAGACGGACCCCAGAACGGATCTGTTGACATAACAGCACGAAAAGGGGAGGCAGCCCTGACCGAATCGGGTGTTTCAGAGAATAGTGGAGTGAAGAGAAAGTGACTCACTGCCTCTGTGTGGTTGTGTGTTTGTCCATCGTTGTCAATATAGATCTCAACACTAGTAGACAACTCAATGTTGGGGTTGCAGGCCCCACAGAATGTCTTGGCACAGCGTCCCCCAACATTTGGGGCTTGGCAGACTGGCAGAAGTGGCTGGGGGGGATGCCACTTCCACAAATGCTGCTTCGTGCCCATGCACTCACCTACCATTTCCAAGGCTCGGTTCTGAACGGACTATCGTCCAGCACAGGGCCGCAAACCTTTGCCCTGGCACATGTTCGGCAAGGGGGAAACATGTAGGCACCACAGGGGTTCCATTGCTGGCTTCCGCAGTGCGCTTTGTAGGCTTGGCAGCCCTTGTGGGTGAGGCCACGCTGTGTAGGGTGCTTTTGTGCCAGCGCTTCCCAGTTGGCTGTGTGCAACAACCTCAGGGAGGCCTTCAGGTGTCCCTGTGGAGCTGCTTCTCCCATGTGGGTGTTTCTCCTCCCCCCAAAAAAAAGCTGCTTTGGGTGTGTAGCCTGGCACATGGGGGGCATGAGCCACCCTCCAGTCTGCTCTCCTCAGCCGCATGTGGGCAGATGGTAGGCCTGCTCTGGAGAGAAGTTTGGTCCCTGGTACTTCATCTCACCATCTGATGCCCAGTAGTCTGAGAAGGCCACTCACATGGAAGCGGCTCAGCTGTCTTGCTGGCTGGGCACATGGAAGGGAACTGGCTTCCACAGTTCGGCAGCCCTTCCGTTTTGTGGCTGGATGGCTTCCTCGGCCTTCCCCCCCCCCCCCNGCCCTTCCGTTTTGTGGCTGGATGGCTTCCTCGGCCCCCCCCCCCCCCATGGGGCACCATCTACCGAAAGCACAACTTCCGTCTCCTGCAGTTGAGTTCCATCTGAGGGTCTCTGCTTGGGACCCCTTGGGAGTACCCAAGGGGCCTGAAGTGCCTTTTGATTGTGGCGGTGGGTTCTGTGTGCGTTGCATGAGGAGGAGCAGGCTGGCGCAGGGTCTTTGAATAGTGATGGTGAGTCCAAAGTTGGCGCAAGCTGGAGAATTGTCCATGCGGATTGGCATCTCTGGCTCTGAGGCAGCGTTTGGGGCACAATCGTGGGCAGAGAGGAAGCCTCCTAGCAGACTTTCCTTCACTTTGGTGACCATTTGAAGTCTCCAAGGTTGAAGAGCAGGATACCCACAAGGCTGACACCAACCAGAGCATAGGAAAACTCAGGAGACGTAGCACAATATTGGAAGATGGGGAGAGACCTGGACCATAAAATTGCCAAGAGCCGGACATAGTGGAGTGAATCTTCCGTCCACATCTTCAGGTGGAGGAGTTGCCCATCCATTCTGTAGTTGAGGCTGATTCCAGCATGGCTGTCCTGAAAGGCACAGTAAGATGTGAAGTAAACATCATGCTGAACGGTGTGGGTGCCAGCACAGCACCCAGTTACCACCACTGGGGACTGGGAGTGCCTGGGAGGATCCTCCACCATCCGGCAACCATTGGCCATCAAGGAACCGGTGCACCACCTGAGTGAATAACTTGGGTAGCCGAATTCTGACATGATCTTTCATGTGCCTTGCGAGGTGACGCATTGAAGGCTTTTTTGTGAGGTCAACAAAGATTGTACAGAGTTCACAATTCTGCTCCTGACCCTTCTCTTGGCACCAATGGTCCCACAATATGTCTGGGGGCCACACTGAGGGGTACTTTGGCAATGGCTCCAGTTCCAGATGTATGACTAGAAAAAAAAACCTGCAATGACTTTTCCTGGCTTGGAGAGCAGCGAGATTCCGGATTGGTCGTCGCATGCCTGTTGTTTAACCCTTCCTCCTCGAGAGGTGCCCAGTGGGTGCATCTTTAACTTCCTGCAGAATGGATTCTTGCTTTTGGGAAAACGCAGGTAGGTTTCTCTACAAATACAATACCAACTTTGTAGACCTGGGCAGGTATGGCACCTGCCCTTCAGGCTTTGCCACCGGACAGCTGGCTGGCAGTTTTCATGACTGCTGCGAGTGATCCTCCTCCTTGATGGTGCCAGCTTGGGCAGCCCTGTCTGTCTGTCGCCTCATCATTAATAGATGTCAAATCAGTTAAGGACGGCTTCCAAGAGTCCAGCCCACCTCTAGGATCTCGGCCTTGTTCTGTCATGAGAGTCGTACCATTTATACCGGATCTGGGCACTTTGTGGCTTGTGGGCCACGTCCAGCCTGCAGGGAGTCCCAGTCTGTCCTGCAGCATTGGCATCGGTGCGTGAGTAGCAGCTGTTGGTGTTTTGGCAGTGGGGTGTGTGTGGGGTCTCGGCAGAAAGCAGGGCAATGGTGCTACAGCATAGGGGAGGTGGCATCAGTGGAAGTGGGGTGTTGGCTGGGGGATGGCTGTGGGGCAGGGGGCAGGGCAATGCCAATGGGGGAAGGTCCTCCACAACAGTTCCAGTTTGTCATGTGGCCCCTTGGGAAATTAACTGCCCTCCCCTGATCCGGAGTGGGCAATTCTCGAAAGACTGAGAGAGTGTTAAAAGTGAATCTCCAAACTTGGCAAGGTAACGTTTTATTTTTAGGCAGGTGAACCACAAAATAAATAGTTTAACACAAACCTTTCCTCCCCTGACAAGTCAGCCTTCTAAGGCGATATACTTTGCTGCTAGACAGCCAGATCAAGAGTCTCTGGTTGCATCTGCCTTGCATCTGCCTTGCCCCAGAGGCTGCTCACTGTGAGTTCAGGAGGACTGACAAAATCCAGTTGTCCAAGTTGGTGGCCCACGCACCTAACGGCACACAAGTCATCTAATCGAAAATCTAAAACACAGCACTTCATCTCTGGTAAGCGCTTCTGTGATTGCAATTTTATTTTGGAATGTCTGGTTGAGTTCAGTGCAACCCTTGTTTTGCAGCTGTCTTTTGTGGTACTCTTACGATTTGGACACTGTCCTATTTGTAAGCAAATTGTTGGTCTACTCGGCTCCTGCTTGTGTAGAACCTCTCTGCTCCAGGCAGAAATTAAGTGGCCAACACAGCTGGTGTGTTTTATTGAGCTGCCCGACTATCATCCCCCTCTACCACAAAGAACCCCCCCAGAAGAAGGGCAGGGAGGACAACGGTGGGATCTGGCCGGGTGAGAAAGCTGTTTGTCACTGCCACAGGTAGATTCTTACAGTTCAAGAACACTCAGCCTTGGTTTGACACATGTACAGCTTGTAGCATTTGAGCAAGCGGCCAATGGTGAGTGAACACAGGTCCAGAATGTCCCTCAAGCCCAAAGCTCCCAGTCCACCCCAGTGAGTCATAGAACAATCCCCACTTGGAGGTTAGGACGGGCAGATGGTGTCCCGGAACGGAAGTGGAAGCTTTCGCCCAGGGATGGAGGTTGGTGGCACAGCCAGGATGTCCATATTTGGTGGTATCGAAGTCCTGGCCTCTCGCCCAGCAGCCAGTGACCATGGAGGTCTCAAGGACCCACAGTGCACAATCAGGTCCGGTTTGATGAAAGATAAAGTGGATGGGACGATGGGTTCAACCCAGGAAGGGACACTTGCTCTGCACAGGAGCTCTTCAAGGTGCTGAAGGAGATGCTTGGGTCGTGCACATCTCGCATTTCAGGTGAGTTTGCAGACGTGCAGGATGCAGGTGAAGGTTTCGGGGGCACGGCAGACTCCTCTGCAGCCCTTGTCAGTGACAAACCCCCCACACGCTCCTCTGTGGGGTGGAGAAGGCGGCCCTTTGGCTGGATTTCCCATGTGCAGGTGGGGGAGCACCCAGGAGGGGCACAACAGCCACTCATGACTGGCTGCGTGACATCCAGGATACTCCAGTCTTGGCCACCGATGGATTGCAAGAGCAGCTTCCTCCCCTCGACTCGCACTTCTGCCGTGGTGATGACGACTGGAGAGTTCGGTTTGCACGGCTTGTTAAGCCTCCCCTCCATGGAGCGAAAGGCGTTGTGTCATGGCAGGATGTCACCCAGTGTGAGGGGGTTCAATGCGGTCTCCTCAGATGGGGCCTTCTGCCAAAGGGGATCAAGGTGGAGAAGCCAGGGACCCCCAAACCTCTGGCATTGGTTGGAAGTAGCTCAGGAGAGAATCCTTTCGTGGTTGCAGCTGGGGTCTCACCGTGGAGCCAACTAGGCACTCCAGTTTCTCCAGGGTGTTGTGATGCGTCTGACCTGCTATGACCTTGGGTGTGAATTTGGGCACCAGATACATTTTCAGCAGCTCATGTCATCGGCGTGGCTTAAGCGGTGCCTTTAAGAGCTCTGCAGCAAAGTGTTCGGCTTGGGGAGCCCTGTCAGCTCAGCCCCTTCTGTCTATGATGGGGCAAAGAGAAGGAGGACACCCTTCAATCAGCCTGAAGGCGTATCTAAACATTTGCGTGCAATTATTCACAGATTCAGAACATGAAAACCGCCTGAAATCTAATCTAATGGGCAAACAAAGTCCACAAATCACTGCAGAGAACCAGCAGAAAAGTTTGCTGCTCCTGGAATTGTCGCCTCCTGGCCCACAGCGCAGCCGTTGCTTATTCAACCGTCATTGGGATGGTTGTCAAAAAGAAATCCACCCCCCTCCCTTTGCCCAGGGGACTCGCAAGAAAAACTGGATCAGCCAGAAATACTTTGGGACCGGGAGCCAAAACTGCTCAGTTGCCATGGAGCAAGATACTTTTGGGGGGAGGGGGAAGGGGGACCAAGGAGTGAGGCATGTGAAAAANCGCAAGAAAAACTGGATCAGCCAGAAATACTTTGGGACCCGGAGCCAAAACTGCTCAGTTGCCATGGAGCAAGATACTTTTGGGGGAAGGGGGAAGGGGGACCAAGGAGTGAGGCATGTGAAAAAGGAGCCAGAAGAGGGGCGGTTGTGTGCTGCCCGTGGCCCAGGAAATATTGCGCAGGGGGAAAGGTGAGCGGATTGCACTCGAGGTCGCCATAACCTCAAAGGCAATGAAGAAACGGAAGCCAAAAGCAGATTTGATAGATCACCAGACAAGCCTCCGAAACGCTTCCACATCGACCACCAACCGCCTCCAAGAGAGCCTGGTGACCCCCAGGAAAGTGTGGGGTGCAGAGTGACTCTCCGACACCCCTCTACGCCAGCATGGAAGAGGCCTGAGGAGGTTTCTGAGCTAGGAAAGTTCTGCAAGGAAGAGTTGGGGGGGGGAGGGCCAAGCCTAGGAGACCCCGACCCTCCCTGGCTCCAGGGAGCCTTTGGAAGCTGTCATTCATTGCTGCCTTGGGGGGGGGGCTGAAGTTGCCCACTGTTTGGTCTTTAATTTCTTTGGCCTGCAAGGAGCCGTGTTTATCCTTTGTGCAGAGTGGTTGTGTCGCCTTCTGTTCACTGGCTTTGTTTGAAACGGGGTGTGTGTGTGTGTGTGTGTGTATCTGCCTAGAGCTTTGGAGGCCACTGGACACCCCTGAGGGTGGGGCAGCCTCCAGTTTGCCGGGCGAGATTGAAGCTCCCAGGCGCAGGTGGTCTGAGTCCATACACACCTACACACACACACACACACAGGGTCTGTCCAAGGGCCCAGCAGTCGTGGTGGTCGTCCACGACTTCCTACAGTGGGTTACCCTCCGTCTCTCTTCCAGGGGCTCCTCCTCACGTCCAGCCACTGCTGACTGTCCTCTCCCGGGACCTGGAGGGGCTCCTCCTGACCGCTGAGCCCCCTTCGCCGGCCGTCCTCTGTCCATCTCGGCTGTCTCCATTTGGCCGTTAAACCGGCCTCCATGGCACTTTTCATGGCACTTCATCTGAAACACGCCATTCCAGGGGAGGCTGGGTAATTACAGACTCTGCTGCAAACCACTCTTGGCTTTATTCTTATTATTTTGGCAACTTTGTTGATGCACGCACAACTTTTGGTCTGCAACGGTCCAAAAATCCTGCGGGGGTTTCTTTACTGCTGCCGCGTCCCAATCCCCCGAGCCCTCCCTTGGCGGAAGTTGGCCTTGTTCTTCCTTGGCCTCCAACAGGGAGGTGGGGGGCCCCTCCTGCAGTGGATCCAACCAACTTTGTGCCCAGCCTGGGAGGTGAGTTAAAGATGCTTTTTCACAAGCTAATATGTGGGGCGGAGCCCACCTGCTCACTTAGGGCAGGGGTCTCCAACCTTGGCAACTGGAAGACTTGTGGAATTCTGGGAATTGAAGTCCACAAGTCCAAAAGGTGCCAAGGTTGGAGGCCCCTGACTGAGGGGGTGCTTCAAGCCCCTTCGGTCTTCCTGCAGGCTGAATGGCCTCCCTTGGCTCTTCTCTGCCCAGAGGGAAGATGGGGGGGGAGGAAGAAGACCCAGGGAGGGATCTTCCAGACGCCCCCCCCNAAGAAGACCCAGGGAGGGATCTTCCAGACGCCCCCCCACACACACAAGGGTTTTCTGGATGCAAAAGCCCCCCAAGGTTGCATGAGGGAGGCAAAGGGGCCAGGAGGGAGCTGGGCAAAGCAAAGGCCTTGGCTGGGTTGCCCCTAAGAGTCTGGGAACGGGGGGGGGGAGACCCCTCCCTGGACTCTGCCTGGCAACTATTGTATTGAAACACCCTGTGGCTGGAGCGGAACTGGGAGGAGGGGGCTCTGCCATAGGGACTCCTGGGGGGCTCAATCTGGGCAGGACTCTCTTAGCCGGACATTGTCATTCTTTAAAATGACGCAATAGCCCCCAAGCCCCTTTCCTGTTGGACTCCCTCCCTCTCTGTCCCATATCCCCCCCAAAAAAAATCCTGATCTGTGTAACTTGTCCTTCTTCCCCACTTGGACATCTTCCTGGGGGTCTTGCTTCCCTGCCCACAGTTTCTAACTGCCCCCCTTCTCCCCATAGGACATAGAATAACAGAGTTGGAAGGGGCCCTGGAGGTCATCTAGCCTAACTCCCCGCACAATATATATATACACTATATACCATTTCAGACAAGTGGCTGTCCGGTCTCTCCTTGAAAGCCTCCAGTGCTGGGCCTCTCCATTTGCACAGCGACTGACCCAGCTGAAGGGCGATGGGGCAGTGGGGGACTCTCCCTGTGTGTGAACCAAGCCATCAATGTAAGCCATAACAGGGTTTATTACTGGGGCATTGCATGTGAGGGGAAGGCAGCCATTAAGGCTTGATCACTCTGGGTTAAGGTGGTGAATGTATTGTGAGAATCGCCACAATGCTTTGTGGAGACGAACACAAGAATATGCAAACAACCCAGTCAAAAGCTGAAGGTTACTTAAAAATGGGAAATCCTTGTCTGTTGCTGCAGAGCTAGAGGGTCTTCCTGCTTCTGAGATGGGATGCCCCCCCAGTCCTCCAGAGCCCCTTCAATTCAATTCCAATCCAGTCCCGTCCCACTCAAACCCCAGCTGCCTGTGGTGAGGCACGGTGGCTGCAGGCAGTGCTAATTCCCCCCTCCCCTTATTTGGAAGGGGTCTCCCACCCAGGGGCAGCCAGAAGCTCTGCTGAAGCCAGGTGGGGGGCCGAGGGGATCCGGCTTTCTGGGCCTCTGGAGCCCAAGGCCAAAGCTGCGTCCATCCGATCCGAGATGCCAAATCCAGACAAAAGTCCGCAAAAGGCAGGCACGCCATTCCCCTAGGAGGGGAAGTGGGGAGCTCGGGGTTGGGGTCTCCCTATTCTCTGCTGGGTCTTTTTTCCTTTTCCCTGCAAACCATCAGTAAGAACCCAAGAGGGGAAAAANCGCAAAAGGCAGGCACGCCATTCCCCTAGGAGAGGAAGTGGGGAGCTCGGGGTTGGGGTCTCCCTATTCTCTGCTGGGTCTTTTTTCCTTTTCTCTGCAAACCATCAGTAAGAACCCAAGAGGGGAAAAAGAGATTAAATTCAAATTGTAACCCTTTGCTGCCCTCTAGTGGGTGATCCATAAAAGCCGTGATCACCATTGACTAGCGTCTTTAACAGAGTAACAGTCGGAAGGGACCTTGTAGGTCATCTAGTCCAGGGGTCTCCAACCTTGGCAGCTGTAACCTGGAGGACTTCAACTCCCAGAATTCCCCAGCCAGCTTTCTGGGAGTTGAAGTCCCCCAGGCTTACAGCTGCCAAGGTTGGAGACCCCGGTCGAGTCCAGCCCCCCCACTGGAGCAGGAGACCCTACACCATTTCTGACAGCCGAGTCTCTTCTCCAAAGCCTCCAGGGATGAAGCTCCCACAACTTCCGAGGGCAACTCCAGTTCCGTGGGTTGATGGTTCTCCCTGTCAGAAAATTCCTCCTTATTTCTCATTTTGAATCTCTCCTTGTTCAGCTTCCATCCATTGTTCCTTCTCTGCCCTTCAGGTGCTTTGAAGAATAGTTTGACATCCCCCCTCTCTGCAGCAGCCCCTCCTCAAATATTGGAAGATGCTCTCCTGCCTCTTTCTGGATCTTAACAATTTGAAGACATGCGGACTTCAGTTCCCAGAATCCCCCAACCTGGGAGTTGAAGTCCACATCCCTTCAGAAACGCTGGTCTGGATTGCCATTTGGGCTTATGACTCGCATTTGAACGAGACTCTGGTGTTTCTGAGGGGTTTACGGGGCTCAGAGCTTCCTGTCTGCGGCTTCCCTCGAATGGCCTTAAGATTTCGGGTCGTTGCAACACAAACAGCCCCCTTTCAAGGAAAGCTCTCCTGAGTCCTGCACAGTTTGGGGAAAGGCGCCATTCAAGTGATGCTTGAAGGAGGGCCTTGGGGGGCGGGAAGGAGACCCCCAGATTCTGGCTGCATTTTGGCTCAGAGTGTAGATTTTGTCAGGGAGAGGATTAACTTCCCGGAAGTATTTCCACTGGCAGAAGGAGAACTTGCTGCCTCAAAATCACAGCTCTGCTTCCTCTGAGATCTGTGGGTGGATCCCACTTGCCAGGATGGTCCCTTCAGGTTGTCCGAATGGGGCTCCTGGGCCAGGGTGCAAATATGCAAGCCTCAGTTAAAGCTGATGAAAGCTGGCCCTGCAGTTCTAACGGGTTCCCAGGCGGGCTGAGCTCAAGGGAGCTGCCTTCTCGGTTACTGTTTCTCGGGGGAGCTGCCAGCCTCCGTGGGCAGGGCTCCTACAATTGGGCAAAAACAGGGTGGCGGGGTTGCATTCCTCTTTGCTTTGGGGGGAAATCTTTCCAAAGCCTGGGCTTAGAAGTCAGAAAAGCCCCCACCATTCTAGGAGAAACAATCAAGTCTCAGCCGCTTCCAGTAGCCTTTTCTTGATTCCACTTGGAATATTGATTTTCTGCTTTCCCATCCAGAGGGCAGAGGAGATGGACGGGAGCAGCTGGGTGTTAGCAGGAAATCGGTGCTTTTAATTTTCCAAGGGGCGAGGAAGGGGCTGCTGCAGAGGAGGGCTTGGGCTGAGGTGGGAGTGGGGCTGGATGGGTGGGAGGGTGTCCAGCCTTGGGGAGGAGTCTTGGGGCCGGAGGGTCCCAGCACAAGCCAGCAAGGCGAAGAGCAAGAGGGAATGGGTTTGCTCAGGTGCTCAGAATAACAGTTTCCTGTGTGTGTGTGTGTGTGTGTGTGGTGGTATTTAAGTCGCATAGGCTGCAGGAACCAAAGTGCCCAGTTTCGTAGGCTGTCTGAAAAGGGAGCCAGGCTTGGCAACCCCATCACTTTGAGGTCACCCTGAAAGGCAGTTTGCTATCAAAGCGCCAGGTGGGTTTGTCTGGGCTAAGGCCGGGCGAGGGGACGGGTCCTCGGTCTGGCTGGGTTGGTGATGGGTCCTCTCCAAGCTTGGCCACTTTCAGACGTGTGGACTTCAACTCCCAGAGTTCCTCAGCCAGCTTTGCTATAACACTCTCCTCCCCTCCTCCCCCCAGGGAACCCAGTTTTAACCCTTTTAGCTCCTTTCACACAGCAAACTCCCTTCCCTCTTAGGTTTGGGGATGTGCCACTTGGGGAACTTCCTACAATTGTCAGTTGCCTACAGCAGACGCAGGTCTGATGCTGAAGGGGTCACTTGGCCAGTTGTCCAGAGCAGGGTCCCCAACCTTGGCAACTTTAAGACTTGTGGACTTCAACTCCCAGAATTCCTCAAGCAAAGCTGCCTGAGGGATTCTGGGAGTTGAAGTCCACAAGACCTAAAGTTGCTCAGGTTGGAGACCCCTGGTCCAGAGGATGCATCACGGCAGCCTCCGTCCACCAGCTGGACTTGGACTGGGATTGTGGGGGCCAATGACAAGAGTGGAGATTGAGCCTTGGGGATTCAGGCAGGGGTCCCAGAGAGGGGACCTGAAAACGTGAAAACACATTTGCTGCTAAGATTTCCCTGAAGAGGAGCACAGGTGGGAGGGCAGCTGATTAGAATGGAATGGAATAGTCGGAAGGGACCTGGGAGGTCTTCTAGTCCAACCGCCTGCCTAAGCAGGAAACCCTACACCATTCCAGACAAGTGGTTATCCAACATCTTTTTAAAAGCTTCCAGTGTTGGAGTAACCACAATTTCTGGAGGCAAGTTGTTCCACTGGTTAATTGCTGTAACTGTCAGGAAATTTATCCTTAGTTCTAAGTTGCTTCTCTGCTTGGTTAGTTCCCATCTGTTGCTTCTTCTCTTGCCCTCAGGGGCTTTGGAGAATAGCTTGGCTCCCTCTTCTTTGGGGCAGCCCCTTGGATATTGGAAGGCTGCTATCCTGCCACTCACCAGTCCTTCTCTTCACCAGACCAGCCAGGCCCAGTTCCTGCAACCGTTCTTCTTCACATGTTTTAGCTTCCAGTCCCCTCACCCTCTTAGTATTAAATCTGCAAGTTCCTTCTGGCTTCTTCCTGTATCCCAATTCCCTGAGATGGAGTGAACTGGTGCCTTTCCAGTTTGAGCCATTGACCATACTGACCCCCCCCCTTGGGAAGGATGCAACCCTCCTGTTTGATCCCATCCCTGCCAGGAAAGTCGGCCGATAACCATTCCGGTCCTTTCATGTCTCTGTTTGTCTTCCTTCCGCCTCAGTCCATTTGATACAACCACACCGAAATATTTTTAGAGGCTTAATTTTAAATGTACTTTCTTATGGATACTCCACTTTTCTATGCGTGGGATTCTGACCAAGACTTTCCGATGCCTTTTGATACTTTTTGAGCCAAGGAGGGCTTTGCGTAAATGGGACGCGTGCGACTGGGATGGGCAGGCTGGCTGCACCCCAGTCTGGAAAACGTGGATTGGGGCAAAGTCCGTTTGAGATCCCGGCCAGGCCAAACCGGCTCCTGCAGCTTCCTGGCAACCCACAGGATTAAGGAGGGCTTCCCTTCGCTTGAATGCCGCTTCCGGGGTCCCTGTGTCTTCCTCTCCCCCTTCTCTGCTGAGACCCCCCCCAGTGTGGTGTTAGTTATGCAACACCCATAGGATCTCAGCGAAATCAAACCGTTGGCAACCGTTATGCCAAGATGATGTTGGCCATTTTGTTTAGCCCCGTGTGAAATGGAAACGCACTAAGCTAACACAACCACACCCTTGACTCTGCAGCCTTCTGTCATCGGTGCAAATGTAGTCATACTTTCCTGCGACGCTTTATCATATTTTCTGCCTAGGGAGAGCTTGAATATTGTAAGAAATTATTGTGATATGGAAACTATTGGTTCATACATAGGCAATCCTCAACCGACGACCATCGCTTGGCAGCTGTTCAAAGTTAAAAGTGGCACTGAAAAAAAGCACTGACTTACGACTGGTTCTCACTCAATGGCCGTCACGGACCCCTCTTGAGCAAAACCTGGGCCCTTGGCAAGTATTCATGTAGTTGTGATGGTTGTGGTATCCTAAAAGCCAGGGGATCGCCGCTTGTGACCTTCCCGGCTGTCTTCTGACAAGCAGAGATCACGAGAGAAGCTGGATTCATTTAATGACTGTGTCATTTGCTTAATAACTGCAGCGGTTGGCAAAAAGGTTGTAAAACACCTCTTTTGGTTTTTTTTAACACTTTGTTTTCACATGACATACATAAGTGCTCAGTGAACATTGTACTGTCTGGGTCAATTTATTTATATACAATAATACTTTTCCCACTCCTAATTTCTAACTCTATTGTCCAATAATTTATAAAACAAATCCCATGTTTGAAAATATTCTGTATCTATGCTTTTTAATGTCAATGTGTCCATTTCTGCGCAACTTAATTTTTTTAAATTACATCATCCTCTGTAGGTGTTTCCTTATTTTTCCAGTACTGTGCAAATACAATTCTTGCTGCTGTCAAGATATGTAATATTAAGTATAAGTTCCCTTTATCTTAGTTTTCAGGTACTATGCCTAACAAAAATATTTCTGGCTTATAATCTATATGTTGTTTTAACATTCTCTCCAACCATTTATGTGTATTTTTGTCCAATATTTCTTTGCTTTTACACATGTCCACCCTATATGATAAAACTATCTTGCTTAGCAACAGAAATGCGAGTCCCAATAACCATCGTAAATCGAGGACTACCAGATGGATCATTCTTAGTCCATTTGATTTCCTGGGGCAACCCAGAGGTCTCCGTCCGGGAGTCAGGGCTGAGGGCAGAAGCTGCCCCCCCCCCGAAGCATTAATCAACTGTCTTAAAGCAAGACACCGTCTCTCTCTTTCTCTCTCCCCGTGAGAACTACGGGCAGTAAGCGAAACGGCCTCCCTTCTCGGATGTGGTCGACCTGGAGCACCAAAGCAGTTTCTCCGTTTTATTTTGCAACCTTGACCTGTGATCTGGGAGTCGGTTTCAGTTATTTTTTCTACGCAAGCCCTTTTCAGGCTCCAGAACAGCCTCTCCTTGCTAAATAAACACCTGAAAGGCCAACATGGTGGTTTTTTCCCCTTGCTCCTAGCGCAGAATTTTATTTCTTTTCACTGTGGGGTTTCACTTACAAGGGCGATTTACTCCAAACACATTAAGGATGTTTTTTTTAAAGTCAAATCAATGGGGTGTGTGTGTGTGTGTGTGTACCAGCTGCTGGGCTTTCGGTGGGAGGCTGCTTAGACATTCAGAAAGATTTCCCTGCTGACTTTGCAGGCAAAGAAGCTGCCCGCTGGTCACTTCTTCCTTGAGCCCCAGCAATGGACTGGCTCTGGGTTCAAGTGCTCACCTGGCCTGTGCTTTTCTGCCCTGCCTCACGTGCCCAGAGACTGGGCTCATGCCAGTCCTGGAGGAAGCACTTAGCAGATTTAAGCACTTCCCTCCGGCACCAAAAGGAAAGGGCACCACCAGGTGGGAAAATCCCAACTCTCATGCCCTTAACTCTTCTGCTGCTGCTTATGGAGTTTTGGTGGTCTCCCAATGGCATCCCAGTAGGCGGTACTCAAGGTTGGGGGCAGTGTTTGTGACACCCTTTCCCGTTTATAAACATGGGGCCTTGTAGCTTTCCATGCAGTTGAAGTCTGGTGTGAGGTGTGTGATTTTGTGTCCTTGCCAATTCCTGTGAAGAGATGAAAAACACCAGCCCTGTGGCCCCTGAGTTTCGCCTGCTGTGTTTTGGCAAGAGACCTAATGCAAAATGCGTGCACGCCTGTGTGTGTGTTGTGTGTGTGTGACAGCTCAGGGTCCAGCTAAGGGACAGTCGCAGAAGGAAGCAAGATCCAAGAAGAACCTGTGGGGCAAATGCCCCTTGAAGGAGCTGGCTAAGCTACCAACAACCACAACCACACACGCACACAGAGGCTGCGCTCCCTCCGGGTTCCTGGGGGCTCCCAGGCAGCCCCTCCACTGCCTGGGGAGGCTCCCCCCGGAGAGCGGCCTCCTCCCTGCCAGAGCTCCAGCGGCCCCACAGCTCCCTCAAGGCTCTCCGCCTTTCGCCTGCCTGGCCCNGGCCCCCCCCCCCCGGCATCGGGGCTGCTCCCGGCCGGGGTGCAGCGATCCTGGCGGGATGATCTGCATTGGCAAAAGCCTCCCCAG
Organism: Laticauda laticaudata; assembly: GCA_004320025.1. NCBI lineage: Eukaryota > Metazoa > Chordata > Lepidosauria > Squamata > Elapidae > Laticauda > Laticauda laticaudata. The sequence goes on from BHFT01023410.1 coordinate 38,825, forward strand.
TCTTAAAGGCTGTGTCTCAACCACACAGGCTGCAAGAACTCTGCACACAAACACACAATCGCACCTGGCAGCGCAGGGCAGGCGTCCACCTGGGAAGGCCGCAGGATTCCAACTGAAGGCCCAGCCAGAACCACACAAAGACTGGCCCCGAGACACCTGGGGTCTTTCCGTGGCTGGGGGGGGGGCTTGGGTTCAGGGACCCCTGGGAGTTGCCAGGTGCCCAGTTCATACAACCCCACCCCTGGGAAATGGGCAGTGGGGCTGGGAGAAAACTTTTGGCAGGAGCTTCTAAAGGTGCCTCAGCCCCCTCCAGACAGGGAGCCCACCCTGCCCCATGGGACTGAGAATGGGGGGGGGGTCAGAGGTTGGAGAGGCCTCTCCTCCTCCTCCTCCTCCTGAACAGGGACCCCTGCAAAGTGGCTGTGGCAATTGAGAGCGCTTGGGCAGTGCCCCATGGGCATCTTGGTCCTGAAGTGAAATCGGGAACTTCTGGGCTCGGGGGGCTCCTGCCTGCCTCTTGCCCTCTGCAGCTCTGGGCCTGGCACTTTCCTGCAGGGCAGCCTCCTGTTAATCATTAAGCTCTGCAAAGCCCGATAAGATGCCCGCTTGGAGCCCAAAGCTTTTCCTGTGCCAGAGCCGGCAGAGCCCCACGAGATCGGAGGGGGCCCCCCATTGCAAAAGGGAGGAGGAAGTTGCACACTTCCTCGCTGGCCTTTGAAGTGGGCCCTGATCCCACCACCCCCTTCCCCTCTGGAGTGGGACTTACAAGCAGGCAGAAGGTATGGGGGCCATCTTGGGGGGGGCTCCAGGCATGGGGCCTTCAGCTGTGTGTGGGGGCGGATGAAAGGTGAACATCCAGAGGTGGTCTGACTGGGAGGGGGTCTCTCCTTTTGCCTCTTTGTCTTCCTCCCTCCTCTTCCTCCCCCTCCCCCCTTTCCTCTCTGCCTTCCGCCTTGGAGAGCCCCCACGGGGCAGACAGGCAAAGGCAGTGGTGGGATTCTTCCCCCGAGGGGTGGTCCCCGATGGAGGCACAGGCCCACTGGACCGCCCTGGGCGGTCCACCTGCAGTTCTTCCCATATCCTTTCTCGCCCGCCCTGAGCAAACGAACCGACCCCAGGGCAGCCGCTTCCTTGGCCTGACACCCTTCAGAGTCGGCCTTTGCCTCACGTCCATCGGGAGATGCCGGGGGCTCCCTGCTATCTTAGTAATCGGTCTGGTTGGCACTGCCAGCTGCCCGTCCATCTCTGGGCCTTCGGACAGGGCTGAGTCTGGGAAGGAGAGGGAGGTGTCCCAGGGTCACCCCAGAAGGGTAGGGGGCTCGGAGGTCCCGTGCTGGCTGCCCTCGGTCCCCTCCCCAGGAAGACAGGCTGGCAAGGGCATCAGGGCCAGCTCTGCTCCTGCCTTAGTTGGCTCCCCTCTTCCGTCCCGAGAGGTGGAGGGTGGGGGGTCCTTCCTGGGGGGGCCTAGATTCTTCCCCTCCCAACCGCTGGGGGGCCTGGAGGGCCCAGCCCTAAATGCCATATAATGAGGTGTCCCCATAATTCTATCATTCCCCTCCAAGTCCGCTAGTCAGAGCCACGTTTCAGGCTCCATATTCAAAGCGGAGAGAGGAAGTTTTCAGCCTTTTCTTCATGGGCGACACCCCAAAAGGGCTCCTTCCTTCTTCCCCCTGAAGAAAAAGGCTTCCCTGCTGGGACCAACCTTTCGGTTTCTTTATCTTTCCCAAATCAGCTGCTCCTGCCCGGAAGCCGAGACTCAGCCAAGACCCCTCCCCACAAGAGACTGGGGGGGGCATCAGACTCTTGGACCCATGGCCCTGGAGAAGGCCCTCCCGGCTGGGGCAGAGAGGCAGCCTCGGGTGGGCCTGGGGCCAGCCTCCTGGCTCCCCTCTAGCCCTCTCCGTCTGGGGGCCCCAGGGACCCCGAGTTCTGGGTGCAGCTCTTGGTCCGGCTCTCCAGCTGCGAGTTGCCCCCCTCCCTCCCCACGTGGCCCCCCCCCCTGGTCAGCCCAGCCAGCCTTCCCCGATGGCCCCCAGGGCCCAGAAGGGGGCCCTCCGCAGCCCCTCCAATGTTCCTTTGCCCTGTCCTGGAGGAAGGCTTTCGGGAGGGGGCGGCGGCGGCCCCGAGAAGAACCTCCTGCCGGCCCCTTGGCCCACTCCTCCGGGGTCCCCAACCCGCCACCCGTCAGTCCAGGCCTCGAGGGCCCTGAGGGAACCAGCCTGGCTGGGGGGGAGGAGGGCGGCTCCACCAGCAGTGAGAGGAAGGAAGGAGGCCAGGAACCCCCCTCGGATGCCACCCCCTCTTCCAAGTCTGGGAAGAGCGTGTCCGTCTCCAGCCACGGGGAGGCCTCCACGTCCCCCCCGGGATACAGGGAGAAGCTGGAGTCTTGTGAGCACAAGTACGGCCACCTGAAGTCCTGGCCCGGCCTCCTGAGGCTGCTGGGGGCCCTGGAGCTCATTCTGGGGGGGATGGCCTTCGCCTGCACCGCGGCCTACGTCCAGAAGGACTACCAGGGGCCCCAACTGTACAGCAGCGGCTTCACCGGAGCAGACTTTGGCTACTACGTCCCGATGACCCCCTTCGTGCTGGTGGTGGCCAGCCTTGCCTGGCTGCTGACGGTCATCCTGCTGGCCCTGGGGCTGACCACGCACTACCGGGCCATCCTGCTGGGCTCCCACTGGTGGCCCCTGGCCGAGTTCGCCCTCAACCTCTCCATGTTCCTGCTCTACCTGGCAGCCGGCATCGCCTATGTCCGCGACCTCAACCACGGGGGCCTCTGCTACTCGGCCTTTGCCTACGGGCCCCTCCTCACGGCACTCTGCCAGGTGGAGGGGGGACAAGTGGCAGCCCTGACCTTCCTCTTCCTGGCCCCCTTGCTCTACCTGGCCGGCTCCCTCGTCTGTCTCCAGATGTGGCGGCACGAAGCAGCCCGGAGGAGGAGGAGGCTGCTACCCCCGGTAAGACCCCCCACGGGTGGGGTGGGCTGGGGGGCCAGTGAAAGGGTTGCTGGATGGGGCTGGGGGGAAAAGCCCCCACCTTCTGGGAGACCCCTGCCTCATTCGCAGGGGCCCCGGGTGGCAGTCCTGGCATCTTCAGGAAGGTGGAAGAGACCTGGGTGGGCAGCAGCCCCCCCCCCCCCCCCCC
>BHFT01023415.1:0-41725 GCA_004320025.1 Laticauda laticaudata
AAAACTTTTTGAGCAGATGAAATCTCAGTAGACGGATGCTGGAAGGATAGAACGTATGAATCACGCACGCAGTGAGTACAGAAGGGATGCATCACGTTAACCAATGGATGACAAGCGTTTTTCTCCGTTTTACATCCTCTTTCCATCCGTTGGTGCAGTGTGACATGGGCTTTAGTGGAAATGACTCATTCTCTATAGTGAGTATTTCTGGACATTGTGGACAGGATCAAACAAGACATGTGCACATTCCTTGTTTTGAAGACAAGAACCCCTTAAGAATTATAAAAGTAGAAACTTGGTAGAATTTCAAGGTGGTACCTATAGGGAACTTTAAGATGATAATTATAGTATATCAACCTTGTGCTAGTGCAAGGATTTCTTCTTGGACAACTCCTCATTGTTGTTTGTCTCCAGGTAGCATCCCAAACTAGGATACTGAATCCTCCTTAAAGTTCCAATATATCTTCACTTAAGATTGCTCAGCTTTTCAGTGTAAGTATATGCCATTAATTTGGAATGGTTTAATGTTAATTGAATCAGAATAAACAAAATTTTCATCTCCAGATACTTTGGACAATAAGTCTCACAATCTTTGCTGAGTGGGGCAGAAGTATGTTATTGTCCACAACATCTGGAGGACCTGCCTTTTAATCCAAAGACATGAAGTAGATTGGGCAGACAAATGTACAGTCAGATGATGGAGGAAAAGATTAAAACACACCTGGAAGGGCAAGTGAATAAAATAGCAATGTGAATAATGCAAACTTCTGTGGCGTAATATCCTCCAGATATACTGGGATCCAACTTCCAGAATTTTTGGTTTGCATAATTTTACATGAAGAAGGTACTGGGTTTAATTTTACTTATTTCCTTATGGAGCTTGTTCCGTCCGGTAAAACGTGAGGTAGACCAGGTTCCAACAACAAAGTCTTTATTAGTTAACAGCAGATGAAAAACAGAACATTGGGTCAAGCTGCAGCAGCCTTTATATAGGGTTTCGCCTGCCGGCTTGTAGCCAATGACAGGTATTTAGTTTTGCCGCCTTTGAGTGGCTCCGTGGATTGGTTCCTATTGAACCAATCCCAATTCAGGTTTTTTAGCCAATCAGAATCCTGTATTAGGAGTCTACTATTCTTTATACAGAACAGAGCTCAAGAGCTTCTATCAGGCAGTACTCATAAGACTGGGTCAGGTAGACCAAAGATGTGATTTAGTATATGCCAACTTTATCCATCTTTCTTAAGTTAATTTGTGAATGTGATCTTATGAAAACATTAGTAGTGAGCCCAAAGGTGTTTTTTCAGGAGCCAATTGGATTTCCTTGTTTTTTCTATGAAGACATTTCACTTCTCATCCAAGAAGCTTCTTCAGCTCTAACAGGATAATGGGGAATGGAAACGTCTTCAAAGAACCATGACCTGAATGACTGAGAATTGCTACAGGGTTTTAGCTATACAATTTGGAATGAACACCCTTTGAATGGTGTGGGAGAAGAAATGGATTTCCAGAGAAAAAAATTGCAAACTACAGGAACCAGGAGCATTACTCAGGTGACCCTGAGGATACAGATAAACCTCCAAGTGCTTCAACAACCCTCCAAAAAGATGCAAATGACCAGCTGTTTGCAAAGAATATGAATCCTTTCATTCCCCACTGTCCTGTCAGAGCTGAAGAAGCTTCTTGGATGAGAAGCAAAATGTCTTCAAATAAAAAACAAGAAAGTCCAACTGCTTCCTAAAAAGACACCTTTGGTACAATGATCTGGATGATTGAGAATCTCTATAGACTATTAGCAGTGAGCTGATGGATAATACCCCTGGCCCATCTAGTCCAGCAGTCTGTTCTCACAGTAACCAACCAACTGTTCCAGGAAACTCACTAGCCTCCCAGCAGATAGCTATCAAGGCTATTAACCAGTGATCCCCAAATCCATAACTCTTTGGGTAAAGAAGAGGAAAGAGGATTCTTTTCAGTGGACACTTTGCTTGAGGTATTATCTACTATTTTCTGCTTGCAAAGCATGTGCTTTGACACAGATAAGTGGTCTCTCCCATAGATTAAACAGTAAAGGATTCCTTCCACAGCTGCTGTCACATTATTAGAAGAAATTGAACACAAGGAAGACAGTTTGACTTCTTATATACAAGCCCACAATGCTATTCTTTTTTTAAGGTGAACAACTTTATACAGGGTACAGAAAAAGAATAAGTGGAAAACAGAAAAAATAAGGACAAGAGATTATAGTATAACCTGAGTGTGGTAATATACTGTGTTAGTGGGGATGTGCAACAGCATATTGGCTTGCAAGACAAATTTTAGGATTAGAGATTCTAGCTTGCACAGAATAGTGTGAGCAGGCTTGGGATACAAGTATGCTTTAGTTGCATTTGTGACATACTGGCCATAAAAACAGCCAGAATTGACCAAGTTTCTAGTATTACCAGGAAATTAACCTACAACCATTCATTTAGTGACCATCCAAACTTACAATGGCAATGAAAAAAGTGACATAACTACTTTTCACAGTTACCACCGTTGCAGCATCACTCCATTGATTGGACCATTAATCAGGGTCACGTGATCAAAATTCAGTTGCTTGGCAACTGGCATGTAGTTATGACAATTGCAGTGTTCAGAGGTCATGGGCGGCCATGAAAGATTTATAATCTTCCCAGCTAGCTTCCAACAAGCAAACTTAAGGAAGCTCGATTTGCAGTGATTCACTTAACTCTGACAAAAAAAGGTAATACAATAGGCCTCAACTCACTTAACAACTGACTTGCTTTTATCCATGGAAATTTGGAGCTCAGTTGTGGTTGTATGTCAAGGACTACCTATACTGTTAACAGAAAATGCTGAACATGGCATAGATAAGACTAAAACTGGCACAAAGATTATTCTTTCTTTACCTGACTAAAAATATTGTATAAAAGCCTTGTTTTTGGATGGCTGGTCATGAAGAACAATGCAGTATTTATGGACAGCTGGACTGAAAATGTATAAATGGGAATAGAATAGAATAGAATTATTTTATTGGCCAAGTGTGATTGGACATACAAGGAATTTGTCTTGGTACAAATGCTCTCAGTAAACATAAAAGAAAAGATACATTTGTTAAGAGTCAAGAATCAGAAGGTACAACACTTAATGATCGTCATAGGGTACAACAAGCAATCAAATCATACTAGGAAACAGTCAATATAAATCATAAGGATACAAGCAACAAAGTAACAGTCATAGAGTCACAAGTGGGAGAGGATGGGTGATAAGGAGTGATGAAAAGATTAATAGTAATAGTATTGCAGACTTTGGACACTGTTGAGGGAATTGTTTGTTTAGCAGAGTGATGGCTTTGGGAAAAAAACTTTGTCCTTGTGTCCAGTTATTTTGGTGTGCAGTGTTCTATAGCATCATTTTGAAGGTAGGAGTTGAAACAGTTTATCTCCAGGATGTTAAGATATAAATGAGGGAGTGGAAGCACATACCAATGAAAGAATGTTTTTGTCTGTTATTTTCATTTTCTGCCATCGGTTTTCTGGAGAGAGTCTTAATTTGCCTACTTGCAGGAAACTGTCTTTGCATTTTAACAGGGGTCATTGCTTTTCAAACAGAGACTCTGAGAAAGAAGGTTGAAATCAGAAGGGGCTGAGTGGCCATCTTCTGGGTGGCTGGTCTGAAGAGCCCAGTGGAAAGGATAATGTCCAAAATGATGGTCATGCTTTGGCTCAATGTCTTTCTGCTCAACAACCATCGATGTGACTAGTGGATTTGTGTGTGTGTGGCTTTTAATTCAACAATTGATGACCAAAGGTTAAATAGTTACATTAACTCATTCTTAATTATTCATATAGAGATAATTATGTGAGCCATTTACATGAAATTAACTCTAAGGATGTGCCACGATTCCCATTAATTGCTGAATAACCCCATTTTCCCCTAATTAAAGAGTGTTACTCCTAGAACATTACCATTTAATCTAGGAAGGAAGATCTCTGTTTTACAACATAATTTTGCTTCAGTGTTAATATCAGGGAAAGACAGAGAGGAGGCATTCCTGAGAGGGTGAAAAGGAGGAGAAGCCTGCATGTGTCACCCTCACACTCACACATACTTCTACTAGCACTTACACAGAGGCTTGCCATTACTGAAATGCAACATCTGTCTCAAGAATACTAAACGCGTCAGCTGCAGATGCCAGCCATAAGACTGAACCATTCCTTGCAAAATTGATAGTTAACAGGAACATGTGCTAGGGGCATGAATGAATGAATGAAAGAAATCCATTTGTTCCAAACACAGAACAGAACAACTCATATGGAGTGATTCATCAGAATGTTGCAACACTCAGTTGCAACATGTGGAACATCCCATCAGTGACAAAAATTAAAATGTTCTGCCATAGGGAATAGTAGGAACTGGAGAAAAGTCTCTGTGTGTCTCTTTAAATGTCTATAGCCATGATGGTGAACCTATGGCACATGTACCAGAAGTGGCACACAGAGCCATTTCTGCTGGCACGCAACCGTTGTCACAGATCAGGTGCATTGCACATGTGTGTGTGCCTCCAGCCAGCCAGCTGATTGTCAGGTATCTGCTGCGCATGCATGGGGGGGCACATGCAGGAGATGTGCATGCATGTGCAGAGTCACAGAGGTGCATGATGCATGCAGGGGCTTGCGTGCCCATGTGCAGAGGTGTGCAGCATGCCTGAAGGGCACATGTGCATGCGCAGGGGTGGGGCCGTGCACAGTGCATTATGGGCACATGCACTTTTGGCACATGAGGACGAAAAGGTTAGTCATCACTGGTCTACAGAGATTCTCAGTCATTCAGCTCATGGTTGTCCCAAAGGTGCTTTTTGAAAAAGCAATTAAACTTCCTCTGTTTTTCTTTGAATGTTTTGTTTCTCATCCAAGAAGCTTCTTCAGGGTCTCTCTGTACTTCCTCCTCCTAAAACCACAAGGGTAGGTACAAATCTAGGCTGACTGCTATTTCCCACCCAAATTGTGGAAATATTGATCAAAGGGATTTTTTAAAAGAAACTAAAGCATTTGAAAAGTTCTCAAATCAGAAAATGAAAAGTTCATTTACTTTCAGGAAGAAAGGGGGAAAAAAGAATATAAAGCTTGTTTTGAGCTGTCATTGTTCTCATGGCAGAACACTGAAACAATAATACAATACATTGTCCCAGACATGGCTCTGATGATTACTACCATTTCTGGGCTGATCCAAAATGCCAATTTTCTTCCTAATACATTTGATGTGATCATTTGGGTAATCCATAAACAATGACCTGAAGCCACCCTACTATGTTAGTCAGAAGTTAGCAATCCAACACATTGTCCATGATTGTAGCGACATAGTTCTTGCAAATTTCAATTAATAATCACCATGCTTATTTTGTGAGAGAAATTTGAACCATTTTTAAAAATAGAGAATAGATTAATGAGATGTGATTACAAGGAAGAACAAGGAAGAACTGCTAGACAATATATGAATTTAGCAAAAGGACTTGTTTAACTTGTTGTAGACAGACACTATATGGGAATCTAATTTCACTTGCCAACTCAGTAGCAACAGTGATTATTTCCAGAATTTGTGCAAGAATCTGCCTGAAGCACCCTTCAAAAGAAGATTCATCTTAAAAATGAAGGGAAAAAAAATATCAATGGACACTGTGGGTGGTTCTGCCATCTAGGTATATGCATCAGATTTTGATAACAAACAAACAAAACAAATCCTGACTAGTTTAAGTTTTATTCTGAGCAAAGGAAGAATTTTCTGAATTGTTCTGATTTACTTGAGTCCTCCCTAGCCCCTGCGAATGTATCAAGACAAGGTAGAGGGAAATATATATTGATGTATTCTCATTCCCCCCCACTGCTTATTTTATTGTTGTATTATTTTAGTTTGGTTTTGTTTTCATTTTTTACATTTCTTCCTTTTTATTGTTGTAAATCGCCTAGAGTACCCACATGGTGAGATAGGTGGCAAATAAATTTAACAAATAAATGAAATATAATGAAAAAAAATCAAGGTTGAGATAGAGAACAAGCTGAGATATATCTTTTTGTAACTGAAATAGTAAGACTAGGTCTGACTGTAATTTTGTGGGTTATTTGGAAACTGGGCTTTCTGTGTGAAAGAAAAAAAAATGAAAATTTGACTTTGAATTTTGACAATTAAGTGGGTTACTGCTACAGAAATGACTAGTAGTTACAATGGAGTACAACTAAAAATGTTGATATTATAACTTTATTACATGTCTAACCGCCTTAGAAAAAAGTCAGAATTTATTGCTTTTTGTTTCCTTTATTAAATTTCTTCCTCTCCCCTCACTTTATTTCTTCTATTCTGTTTCTTTCCTTAAAGGTGCTTTTTTAAGAGGCAACCGGACTTGCTTGTTTTTCTTTTAAGAGGTTTTGCTTCTTACCCAAGAAGCTTCTTCAGCTTTGACTGGATGGTGGGGAATGGAAGGATTTGTACTTCTTGCAGACAGCTGGTCATCTGCATTCTTTTAGATCAGGAGTGTCAAACTTGTGTCATTATGGCCGTATTACATGACATGTCACGACTTTTTCCCCCTTCGCTAAACTGGGCATGGGCATGGCAGTGTGTGATACATCTGGACTGCAGGCCATGAGTTTGACAGCCCTGTCAGACTTTCAAGAAGAGATTGGACTGCCATTTGTCAGAAATGGTGTCGGGTCTCCTGCTTGGGCAGGGGGTTGGACTGGATGACCTACAAGGTCCCTTCCAAGTATGATTATCTGTTATCTGTTTTAGAGAGTTGTAGAGGCCACCTAGAGGTTTATCTGTGTCCTTAGAATCACCTGAGTAGTGCAAATAGGTGTGGAGTCTTCTTGGAACTGCTGAAAGGACTGTGTTGGGGCGCTGTTCTTTCTGCAAGATGTTGCACTCTAAAAATGCAAATGACCAGCCATCTGCAAGTAGTATAAATCCTTCCATTCCCCACCATCCAGAGCTGAAGAAGCTTCTTGGACGAGAAGCAAAATGTTTTCAAAGAAAAGCAAAAAAGTCCAGTTGCCTCTTGAAAAAGCACCTTTGGGACAACCATGACCTGGATGACTGAGAATCTCCATAGACTTTCCTTCCCTACTTTTCTCATTTTCTTTATTTCTATATGTATGTATTTTACATTAAGAAATTTGTATGTGACATATATTTTTAAAAAGACTCCATCTGACTTACAAAGAATAGAATACTAGTCTCCTGGACAATGGACAGTGATGCAATGTGTTAAGCACTCTTTGAAATTATTCTGCCTCAGTTGAAAAGGAACAATGAAGGACCTGTAGCAATTACTAATAACTAGCTCTCTTAAAGGTTCCTAGTGTTTTTTGTCAACATATTACTGTAGTTTTCTTACTAACTTTATGGATGAAATTTGCTATTGTCATTTACTCAGATATTTTTTGCCCTCTTAATCTACTTATAGTACAATTCTGGGATTACCAGGTTGTATTCCTTCCAAATATTAATCAACCTTAACTTTGTTCAGACAAAGTCAGTTCAGATAAAGCATGAGATGGAGATCCTGATACAGGTAGTCCCAGAAAATTCATTGTTAAACGGTGTGATTGTAAAGGCCCTGTCACACTGCCCAACGGATGCAAAACGGACACAATGGACGAGCAAAATGTTCCATCCCTTGTTATCCGCTCTCAGAAGGGGCAAAAATTTGCATAACCGGAGCGGATAACACGGACGGGGGGAGGACGCAGGGCAGATGGAAAGCGGATGCGGAACGGAAGCCCAGCGGATGGAAGCGGGTGGGAGCAGATGGCACATCCGCAGGGCTTCCGGGGGGCCTCAGCAAAGCGGACGCGGAACGGATACAGCGGATGCAGAACGGATGCACAGCAGATGAAGCGGATGCCACAGCGGATGCACAGCGGATGCACAGTGGAAGCCTAGCGGATGCCGAGCGTTAATTGCGCATGCGGGGAGATGCATTGCGTCAGCCCCGTGGATATAACGGAAGCAGTCGAAGCAGGTCACCAATTCAGAGGAAAGACCTGTTCCAGACACAGTACGACTGCCTTGCCTGTCCTGCTCATGTCTGCCTGCAAGCTTGCTGCAGCATCCCTTGCCAGCCTCACTGGCAGCGCTTGCTGTCTGCTCTGCCTGCCAGCCTGCTCGCCAGCCTTCCACGTGTCAGCCTGCTGTCTGCCTGCCCTGCCAGCCTTGCTGGCAGCCAGTCTGCCTCCCAGCCTTGGCGCCTGCCTGTCCTGCCAGCCTGGTGCCTGCCTGCAGGACTTTCCTTTGCCAGCCTGGGCCTGCCTCCCTGCCAGCCTGCCTGCCTGCCAAGCCCTGGTGCCAGCCTTCTGCAGCCTGGGTGCCTGCCTGCCTGCCAGCGCTGCCTGGCAGCCTTGGTGCCTGCCTGCATGCCAAGCCTTGGTGCCTGCCAGCCTGCTGCCAGGCACCGCCCCGCACTGCCAGCCTTGGTTCCTGTCTCCACGCCTCTCCTGCAGCCAGCAACGCCCACAACCACATGCTGAAGCCACAGCAAGCCTCAGCCATGAAGCTGACAGCCCGTTGCAAGAAGGCAGGGCTACCATCCGCCCCCTGGCCCCACTCTGGTGCCTGCTGGGGCTTTCTGCAAGCAACAGGGCTCGCTCTTGTCTTGGGCTGTGGCTTCTGCTGCTTCTGCTTTTGGAGGAGCTAAATGACAAGCATCCAGCACCAGCCAACCCCCACAAACACTGCACCCTTCACCCCTGAGACGAGCGACCAAAGGAGTGCGCAGAGACTCATTTTTGTCTTATAGCTTGTTGTTAATAAAGTCTATTTTTGATTCACACACTTGCTTCATTTCTTTTTTTTTTAATAAAATCTTGCTGAAACTTTAGAAATGTTAAAAGCCTTTGCATGCTTGTGGGATGGGTAAGATAGAATGTGGATGTGGCAGGGAAACTGTGGAGTGGGTAGGAAATACCTTGGGATGGGTAATAACTGTTGGGATAGATAAATCTCCAGTGCAAGCATAGTGGGGACTGGTATGGTCACCCTCGCCATGGTGTCCAACACTATGGCCCTTTATTATGCAATTAACAATATAATCAATTCATCCCACCATGTCACATAAACACAACTCTTTATTAATATGCCCTGTTCATTGTAGGGCGCTCAACATACATTGGCACAATCTCATCGTGTGATGAGACACGGCTCAAGCGAAGCATCCATTAAGCATCTTATCATCCTGGTCTTGCCACCACTGCTCCAGCTGGGAGTTGCACGCAGTGTTCAGGAGGTTGCGCTGCTTCTTCCTTCACATGAGGTCTAGTTGGGGCCTTGCGACATCCTGAGTGTCTGTCAGGTTTGTCCTTGCTCCATGTCCCCAAGCTCCATGTCCCCATTGCCTTGTTGGAGGTCCACGAGCCTGTTCTGCAAACACTGCGGTAGCGGGGTGCCGCATGGGGATTGTGCAGGATGCAGCAAGCTTGCCTGATATCACTCACGGTACTTCTCGGGAGATGCTGCATGTGGTGAGAAGTACCTGGAACCGTGGCCAGCGATGGCCAAAGGCGTTCTCATCCCACCCTCTTGCCCTGGACAGCCTGTAGTTGAAGATCCTCTTCATGGTTGAGGAGTCTGGAATGTAGGGCTTTCATGAGGTAGTTGTGAGGAGAAGTGTCATCCCCCACGATTGAAGTAGGGCACTATCTTGCGTGTTTTGGGGCAGGGTTCGGATCTGGAGAAGCGCCACGATGAGGTTGCCTGTTCCAGCTCCTCCTTGAGGTGACTGGCGTTGTATACCTGGGCATCTTGAGATGACCGTTGGCCTGAAGCATCGAGTACATGAACTTGTAGTCACAGCATTGACCATGGCAAAAAGAGGGATGATGCTGAAGAAGCCTTGTGTTGAAATAACGTGGACGGCCCGACTTGGCTGGCACTTTGCAGGCCACGTAGCTTCCCATCTATTGGCTCTGGTACTGTGGCGGGAAGTTCCACTCTCTGATCCACTGCTCCTGTGAACTTTCTTCATTCCTTCTTCAGTCTGAGGGCACTGGGAGGAGCTCCTCCTTGTATTCTTCGAAGATGGCCTGCACACTTCTCTGACCACAAATGCTGATGGTGCTGGTGGCACCCTCAGCTCTACTGCATGCTCTGTAGGTGGTCCTGAGCCAGGTGACGCAAGGGGGGGGGGAGGGGAAGGTTGAGTGCCACTTGAACCCATGGTTCCAGGCTGGCCGAAGTTGGTGTTTGTCTGGTCAACCATGGGTGTCCAGGCGCTGCACACTCGTAACACACCATGGCTTGGAGGCATCCTCATGAAGTTTTAGGAATGCCCAAGTGTCTTCGTTCCTGAGGCTCCACCATCAGCTTGTTGTACAGTCCATCCTCTTCTCTGTTCTTGTAGAACATCTGTCATACCCAGACGCTTCTTGGGTCGCTCCTTTTTTCTATCCCCGTAGTAGATTCACAAGAGCCTGTAGATGGCTTCGCAAACTGTTGCAGAAGGATGTGTGGGCCAAAAGGAAACTGTGTTACATCACGTGGACATGTTGGAGAGAGCTAGGTGCAGTAGGAGCTTGACTAGATCTAGCTAGTTTGATGTCTTCATGGCTTGCAGAGGTCCTGACGGTAGGGCTGCTGTTCCTTAAAGTGAGATCCAATGTGTTGCTCCCCCCTTTTGTATATAGCAGTATAGGTGTCCCTTTGCATCCTCTAGGCATCCTCTAGGCATCCTGTAGGACATCCTTAATATTCCGAAGATAGGTCCCCTCTGCGAACGTTTTTTCCATTTTAAAACGCTATGTTTCCGTGCTGCATCGTTTCTGGCATTGTTCTGCATCCTTCCGCATCCTCTGCGTCTGAGCGGATGGCAAGTTGCTGTGGATGCGCAGCGGATGCTAGCGATATAGCCGGATGCGTAACGGATGCAGAACGATGCGTTGCAGATGCGTGAGCGGATGTAAAAGAACAGAGAATTGGAATTCATTTTCCGCGCAAAAGTTTTGAGCAGCTCAAACTTTTTTGAGGCGGATTTGAAACGTCAATAACCCGGATGCTGGACGGATAGAGAGGAAGCAACACACGCGAGGCAGTGCAGTACATGCGTCCAACGGATGGCAAGCTTTTTTGTCCGTTTTACCTCCTCTTTGCATCCATTGGTGCAGTGTGACAGGGGCTTTAATTGTCGCATCATTGTGACCACACCCAATTTTAGGACTTTTTTCCTGTGATTGTTAAGTGAATAACCATAGTCATTTAGTGAGACTTCATATGACTATGGGAAGCCCTCCTCCGAAGAATGAAATATTTTGGGAAATATTAAGAAAACAGAATATTCTATTTCCCTAAAGGAGAAATGTAGAAACATATTTTAGAGGAAGAAAATAGCTCCTAGTCTTTCTTAATAGCCCACAGCACTTAAGGAGAGAAAGAGCTAATTGAAAGAGGAAGCCAACTATCTAGACAGCTCTATTCATAAGCAAAGGAAATACTGCAGGCAGAAATCCATTCAAGACAGAATATTTTGAAACTCCTTGCAGCAAGTTTGACAGAGGCAGAATGGTAGGATTAGAAAGCAGTCCCTCACCCAAGATCCAACACAGAACAAAAGCCATTAAGCCACAATAGGAATTGCCCAACCCTCTTTCAGAACATAAGCTCCTTCATTGCACCAGCCCTAGAACAGTTCAAACTTCAAAGTCATAGAAATTTATAAAGATCCATCTACTCATTCAACCATTTGTTCAGCTGACCCAGAACTGCTGTTGGTTCTGTTCATCAATAAACCTTTCTTTCCAATCAGCCTCCATGTTGTTTCCAGTGTCTTTCTCCCAGTTTGGAACTGAACCAGATGGATTTTTCCTTCTAACATGACCATAACTTGCCTTGCTGACTTCCTAATGGCTTTGCTTCTTGGAAGCTGGGTGGGAAGATCACAAATGTCAACTATGTCACTGAGGGATGCTGTGACCATCAAAAATGTGCAACAACTGCTTGGTGCCCAAATCATGAGTACATGATTGTTGAGGATGCTGAGCCAGCCATAAGTCTTTTATCAGGGCCATTATTACTTTAAACGATCATTAAATGGTAAGTTGACAACTACCCTCTTCAATATTAGTCCCTTTCCTCATTCTTTCTGTTGTGTCCACACATCTGCAGACACAAACAACCTGCCATGAGTAGCGTGGGAAAATACAAGAATATAATTGGCTAATAGCATGGCAGGCAACCCCTGCATAAGGGAGCCCGCCAGCTGTTAGCAGTTGTTGTGTTGCAGTTTAGAATGGTCATTACTCAACAGCAAACTATTGTTGCAGATCCCTGTCTCTCTGGCTCCTTCTTCCCATGACACAAAACTTCTCTTCTTAATTCATTTCCATTTTAAAGCCCAATTCACAATATTTGAATTTATTTTTAGTGTTGTTTGAGTCTCTACTACATGAGAGTTGATAGTTAATGGTTATATATAAGCAATGCCATCTCCCATATCTCTACCTCTCTTGTCTCAATTTTGGCTCTAGATGTATGGCTTTGATTATCTTTTAAGCTGAGTGTTTTCTTTTTTGGTTTCATATGTCTCCAGACTCTAACCTTCATTATACATTATTTTCTGACTGACTCTGAATTCTTTATGGTGAGTATAAAGTGTTACACATACAGACACAAATATAGAGAGTGTTAAAAGTGTGGGGGAAGAGTCGTTATTAAACATTAATTCAGTTTCTTCAGTCTGTGTTTTATTCAGTACAACAGCTTAGAATTTTTACAGATTATATGTAACACCTCTCCTCATTCACTGCAAAACCATTGCCCACAAAATGTAAAGAGGGCTAACCATTACCTTGTGAGTCTTTTCCAATATCTTTAAAGATTCAATCCTGTGTCCCTTTATTTGGACACAGTCTCAATATATAATAGATAATAGGATTTCTTAGTAGATCCGCATATGGTTGTGTTGTTCTGAACCTATCATTCTGAAATTGTATGGATTCTCTGTTCCTTCAATGGAAGCAGGGCAACAATACTAGAAAATGGATAAACAGATGCTTTTTATGATTTTAAAGTAATCTCAAATAGCAAAGATTGCTTTCAAATCAAATCAAATCACCACACGTGTATGAGATTTGGTAGCCTTCTGCTCTCAGAAAAGGCTACTCTCTGCCTGCAATTTCATCCCATTCTGATAAAAAGTGTGTTGCAGCCATTTGTTGATGACTGAGTTGTCGTCAGTGGGGAAGCATCAACCCTGGATTTTCTCAACAAGATTCTGAGTTGGACCTATAAAGAAGCTCAAGCTGAATTGGGTTACTTTTCAGATCACTGAGGCAGGCTATGATTCAAACAGGACACACTCTTTTTGATTCCCAACCTCTAAACTTACTTGTTTTTAATCAGCTCCTAGGAGATGGCAATTTATATTGTGTTCAGATGCTGTGACAAGTCTACCTCTACAAATATGAGAATTGTGGAGGCAATGGTTGGCCCTCTGATACTTCATGGAAGCAAAGATTGGACTTTGAAGAAGCAGGCTAGAAAGGATACAGATGTTTCTGAACTAATTTATGCCTGGTCATTCGTACTTCAAGTTAGAATTCTGGATCCATCTATTTGTTTGCTTTTTGAGCTGTCCATGCTATTCTCTGGAGTAATGAGTAGATCATGGTTAGGCAAGTAAACAAATTGATTTTAAATATATCAATTCAGAGTTCTCACTCAGGATACAAATGAGCAGGCTTATGTCCATATTTTGGACATATTATATAAAGATCTAGTTCTTTTGAGAAGTCCATAATCCTGAGAAAGTAAAAAGAAAGACAAGAAGAGAACAACTAGCAGCAAGGTGAATGGACTTCATTAGAGCAATTAATGGGTTTACTGATGGGAACCGGAAGGAGCATTTGAAGGAGGTCTATATTTGTGATTCTAAGTGAGCTAGTTTAGTGTAATGGTTAAGTCATCAAAGTAGAAATAGACAGACTGTGAGTTCTGGTCCCTCCTTAGACACAAAGCTTGCTGGTGACTTTTGGCCCATCACTCTCTCAGTCCTAGGAAACTTGCCAAGAAAACTGCAGAAAGTTTTCCAGGCAATCACCAAGAATCAACACTGACTTTCCTTATTTTTTTTTATATAAAAACTGGGGAAAAAAAGAGGGAAGAGAACAGGACCTTCAAACGAATCCTTTCATTGGTTATATGCCATCAAGTTGGTATTATGTGTGTGTGTGGGGGGGGCAGTATCTCATCTGCCATCATCAGGCTTCTGTATTGAGTTCGTCTGTGAGTCAGGCTATCACAGCCATTTAGTTTTAAATTATTTGAAGCTTAGCCTACTGTTGAGCCAGAATGCTTTTTTCTTCATCCTGATTGGTTGGGAGTCTTGGTCTGTGTTTATTGGTCTTAGAGTTTCTCTGTGTTCTGCTTGATTGGTGTTTCTAATATCTTCTTGTCTGTTTTTGTGGCTTTTTTGTGTCTTGATTGGCTGGCCACATTGTGTTCCTGTATTGGAGGCTTTTAGTGCAGCTTGGCTCCGAGTAAATGGACGGCTATCATTTGTTAGGAAGCTAGGTTTCATCTGGGTGCTTGGTTGGGGGTGGTGTTTGAGCTGGAGGTATCAGAGGGAGATCTGTTTGTGCCCAGGTGTTTGCCTGGCCTAGTGGGTGTGGAGATTTTTTTGTTTTGAGTGTAGGCTTCCCAATGATTGATCAGTCTGGTGGAATCATCTCTTCTATTCATGCTTTCAGGTCTTTTTTCAATCTCTATGGCTCCTCTGATAATCTGTGGCTGGGGCTTTCTATAGTGGCTAAGGGTTTTGGTGCCACTGAAGTTGATGTTATGACCTGTGGCTTTCATGTGTTGGACTAGTGAGGAAAGTGTTTTCCAGTTTTTTTTTAACTGAATTTTTGTGTTCATCCAGGTGGGGGGATGTGTGTGGTGTGTGCGTGTGTGTATATATATACATATTATACATATAATACATATATACATATACACATATATTACATATATACATATATGCAGCTTGGCTTCCTGTGAAAGGACGGCTGCTATCCATTAGGAGCCAGGTCTTCACCTGGGTGCCTGGTGGGGGGGTGTTCGAAGCCTTTTCACACGAAACCTTTCACACGAAGCCAAGCTGGCACTGAAAGCCTCCAACACAGGGAACAGAGTGTTGCCAGCCAATTCAAAGCCACAAAACAGACAGAAGAAACCAGAAACACCAATCAATCAAACTCCAATTCCAGTGAACACACGACCAAAACCCCAGCCAATCAGAATAGGCCAGCTCGAATTTGAAACCAAAAGCTGTAAGACCCACAATCCATAAAGAACCTGATGATGGCAGATGAGATTCTGCTGAAACGTTGCTACAACCTTTGAAAGCACTCCAATGATGTGGGATAATACCGCGAAGGAAGCCTGAACAGCACACATAATGTACAGTATACCCGCGAAAGCTTAAAAAAAAACAAACCACACATACACATACACACACACACACACACACACATATTGTGTGTGTGTGTGTGTGTAGTATGAATGCGTTCAGCTTCCTTCGGGTATTATCCATCCACGTCATTGGAGTGCTTTTAAAGTTGCTAGCAATGTTTTCAGCAGAATCTCATCTGCCATCATCAGGCTTCTGTATGGAGTTTGTATGTGGGTTCAGGCTATCACAGGAGCTGTGTTTGTGGTCTTGGAGTTTGTTTGATTGGTGTTTCTGGTTTCTTCTGTCTGTTTGTGTGGCTTTGATTGGCTGGCTAGCCTCAAATTTAAAACTAATGGCTGTGATAGCCTGACCCACATTCAAACTCCATACAGAAGCCTGATGATGGCAGATGAGATTCTGCTGAAACGTTGCTGCAACTTTAAAAGAACTACAATGATGTGGAATAATACCCAAGTGAAGCTGAACTGGCATTCATGTAAGTACCCATGAAAATATATATTAAATTGAGGCTAGCCAATCAAAGCCACAAAACAGACAGAAGAAACCAGAAAACACCAATCAAACAAACTCCAAGACCAATAAACACAGACCAAGACTTCCAACCAATCAGGATGAAGAAAAAAGCATTCTGGCTCAATAGTAGGCTAGCCTCAAATTTAAACTAAATGGTGTGATAGCCTGACTCACAGACGAACTCAATACAGAAAACCTGATGATGGCAGATGAGATTCTGCCGAAACGAACAGCATATATATATATATATATATATATATATATATATATATATATAATATATATATATATATATCTATATATATATATATATATATATATATATTATATATATAATTTGTTTTTTTAAGTTTTCGCGGGTACTTACATGTGTGCTGTTCAGCTTCCTTCGGGTATTTATCCCACGTCATTGTAGTGCATTTGTTATAACATACAAACTCTATATACAGAAGCCTGATGATGGCAGATGAGATTCTGCTGAACGTTGCTACAACTTTAAAAGCACAACTATGATGACATGGGAAAATACCTGAACAAAAGCTGAATACCATACGTGTAAAGTACCCACGAAAACTTAAGAAAACTTATATATGTTTTCGTGAAAACTTGTGTGAGTGGCAGGCCAGCACATACTTGCATGCTTGCATAACTCAAGTCGAAGTGCTTGTGCATGCATGTGCGTGCCAGTCCACTGCTCATACGAGTTGAGCTTTGTACACTATGTTCATACCGGCTTGCTGCTCATGCAGCCTGGTTCCACTCCCCCCCTCCCCAAATCTGGGCTGCCAAGATGCAAAGGTTGGGGAACACTGGCATAGAGGGTACCTCTGTACCTGGACATTTATCATTTCTGGTCTTGCACTGGGTTGCGTTGCCCCAGATAGACCTATTATGTAATGTGAGGTTCTTCCTGGACTTGTGGCTCCTGCTTGAAAAGTTATGCCTAGGAGGACCTTTGCTGAACTTCATGTTGTGTGCCAGTTATACCCCTTCCTGAATAGGGAGGTCCTTCTCTTGGTCACTGATGCCCTAATCATCTCCTGCTTGGACTATTGCAATGCATTTGACATGGGGCTACTCTTGAAGAGTATCTGAATGTTTTGTATGCTCTAGTTAGTAGTACAATATTAGTGGAGAAAAAGCTACGCAGAATTACGTTAACAACTCTTAATGCTTTTTTGGCCATGTTGTTACAGTGAGCTCTAGCACTTAAATTATTAGAGATGAGTACTCCAAGGTCCCTGACAGGGTGGGGGTCATCTACAAGGTCATGTCCATTCAACTTGTATTTTGACATGGGGCCAGGGTACCTGTGGAATTGTCTTCTCCCCATTACATCAGTATGTGCAACCTGGTCAGGCAGAGAAGGTATGCCACAGACTCTGTCAACTAAAGAATTTTGACTGGTGGGGTCCAGGAAGAGAGCCTTATCTGCTGTCATCCCCACCCTTTAGAATATTCTCCTCCCATTGATGAGGCAGGTCCCTCTCTCCTGGTGTTTTGGAAGAGTGTGAGCATGATAGGGAAAGAATTTGCACCAGGACAGGTGTGGGGGAGGAGGAGAAGGGGAGGCAAGAAAAAAGTGGGAGGGCGAAAGGAAAGAGTTTGGAGAAAAGTTTGCAGCTTTGATTATTTTTATATCACAACACATTGCCAAGCTGTGCTATGAGCTCAACCTTTCCCAACCTTCTCATCCCATGAAAATATATGAAGGACGAGTTTCACACTTCATCATTTTTTCCAGGTCAGGAAGCTTATTTAGAGCAAGTCTGAATCTGTCCCCTTCTGATTGTTTAGTTCCAGGAAATTTGGAACAGAAAAGGATCCCACCCACACCAGATGATGCAAAAGTGTCAGGGAAAAAATATGGATAGGTCTTGCAAGAAAAAGGAAAAGTGGCACCTTCTCTGTCTCCTTTTTCTCTAATGCAACAGCTCCCCCAGCTTACATGTTGTAGAACTAAAATTAAAAGCTGCAGTTCTAGTGAGATATATAACAATAGACGCAAACTGTTAATCCCTCTGCTCTGCTTGGTTTTTTTGAGGGGGATGAGGAGGCCAGGCAAACTGTGATAAGCAGAGTCAGGGGCTCACATTTTCTCCAGAATATATTCAATTATCGTGCCTTCGTAAAGGCTGGGAAGTTCTTTGCTGGAGGTTCTTTAACTGAAATAGGATGGCTATCTAAGGGAGACTGCAATGGTGAATTCCTGCACTGGGCAGGGAGTATAGGTGATCTGCAAGATCATTTTCAATTCATAATCTGTAATTCAAACCTAGCCATTATGATTTGTTAATCATGACTTTGAGTTTAATGTAATATAAACCCAATAAATCAACAAAAAAGTTAAACAAACTGTGCTTGCATGAGTCAGGTTCACTAGAAAACAGTTTCTTGTCTTATGATTACCACAAATCTGCAGCATTTTTCTCATCTTTCTCCATGCAATTTGAAATTTCTGTATAAGCTTGACTTTAAACTGCACTGTTCAATACAGCTTATTGAACAGGCTATAATAAGCCGTGTTCACATTTCATGCTAAGCAGTAAATGCTCCTTCTAAAAATAAATTCTGAAGATTGACAGACGGAATCTTACTTTATTTTAGATAAGCATACAGAAGGTGCTATATTCCAGTCTAGTTTTTACAACACGCTCAACCTGAACCATAAAGTTATAATTTGGTATTGTACAATATGTATAATACAATATGTATAAATTGACACAATGTGCAGCACATCGTTTGAAGTGCTTTGCTTTCATATGCATACATAAGAGGGTTCTTTCAGTCCTTTTCCTGATCACACTGGGTGTATCACAACCCATCATCCTTTCTCACCAGCTTAAAATGCTTCTCAAAAGTGCTCTCTTCCATTCCAAAGCAATGTTAAACTTTCCCTAATGAATGGACACTTTAAAAGTCACTATTACTATAATTCTGCCCCAATTCACTGTGTATTCTTAAAGCATTATTGCACTCCATCAAAATGCCAAACAACTACACAAACCAAATTGCCTTTTAACTGGAAACACTGCAGTCATCAAGTTTAATGTCCATTCATTAAAATACAATCAAGTATAACATTGACCCTGTCCTCAACAGCTCACTCCGAGGATTTTTCTTACTCTGCATTGAAACGCTGCATTGAGGATTCAGGTCGGTTGCTTCCTTGATATTTGTGGACTGAAGGAATGTGATTTGCTGCTTGTCCTGTCATCTTATTTAGAGAGGCATCACTCTCATCTGTCCTTCAGGCTGGACTATCAAAGGTCAATAATGAAAGAAACAGAATCCTTGACTGTAAGCACCTTGACTGTATCATGAGATTAGCAGAGTTATCACATATTCCTCCCTTGCTTTAGGAATATGCAGATGGGAAAATGAAGAAATATGTGCAAATATAATCATGCTCAAATGTTATGACTTTGTGTCATTGGGTATGTATGTATGTATGTATGTATGTATGTATGTATGTATGTATGTATGTATGTATGTATGTATGTATGTAATAGTGGCATTTCCATATGCTCCCATATGCATGTTTATCATTTTCCTACTTTGCTGGGATAATGCCCCTCTTCCATGATTAATTCTTGGTCTGAGTAGACACGAAGTCATCTTAGTCTGTGTTCTTTATATACACTGATGAGTCTCATATCTTCTCAGTGTTTGCAAAATATAGTCCACTTCTATGCATAGCCCTTTTTAAAACCATCAGAATTATTGGTGGTTGAACTTGGTGATGCCATTGATTAGATGGCTTTAAAAAGAGAACCATACAACCTCATAGAGAATAGGGGAATCAGTGGGTACAATTTTGACAGCCATTTCCTTTCTGTAGAATTGTAAGAACTTCAAACAACAGTCCCTTGAGAGGGACAATCTATATTTTGTAAGCTTCCTGGATGTATCTGATTGGCTACTGTGTGAGATAGGACAAGGAGAGCTATCAGTCTTATTCAGGACTGATGCAATTGGAAATGCTAACAAGGTTGATACTGACATACTTGGTTCAGAGCCAGGGGAAAAAATAAAGATAATTCTCAACTTATGATAATTGGGACCAGAACTTCTGCTGCTAAGCAAGGCAATTACTAAGTGAGTCGCAGCTGATTTTGCAAACTTTTTGCCATTGTTGTTAAGCGAATTGCTGCAGTTGTTAAGCAGACCCATCTTCCCCCATCAATGTTGCTTATCAGAGTGGGAAGCTCACAAATGGTGATCATAGATTCATATTCTAACGCAGAAGATTCTTAAAGTGAACATAAAGAGAAAACCAGAGACTTTTCTTTTGAGTTTAATGGAAAAAGACTTGGATTTTTTTTTTTTAGAACTTTGATGTTATATAGCAAGATTACATTAGGCAAAAAAAAAAATGGAAGGACCCCTCAATCTTCACAATGGATGAATGGCTGCAAAAATTGGTGGAGTTAGCAGAGATTGACTGCTAAGCAGCTAAATTGACTGCTTTGATAAAAGAACACAACATAAATACTTTTGTTTCTACTTGGAAACCACTGCTGGACTTTGTGCTTAAGGTGGAAAAAAAGTAAAACTCTGGTTTTGGGGTTCACCGATTAGATAGATTTGTTGTTTTAGGAATGGCTAGTTTATACTACTATGCAAAAATAAAAAATTGAGGTTGGACGTTATTATCTTATTAAACTGCATCGAAGGGAGTCAGAAGTTAAATGCCTTTTTTTTCTTTTTCCCTTCTTTTCTGCACTCTTCCCTTCCCCTTTCCCTCCCCTATTTTTCCTATTTGTTTTCATATTTTATGTATTTTATATTATAAACAAATAAAAAAGAAGACAAATGGTGATCAGGTGATCCTGGGACTCTGCAATCATTGTAAATATATGCCAGTTGCCAAACACAAATAACAATTTTTAATCACATGACTGTGGGGATGGTGCAATGGTCATAACTGCAAAGACTGGTTAGAAGACATTTTTTTTAGTGTCACTGTAATTTAGACCAATCATTAATGAATAGCTATAATTCAGGGTCTACCTCTGCTCCCTGTTCCCAAATGCCCTGAGTTAAATCCACTCAATCAATTTCACTTGCAATGATTGTCCTTGAATCCCAGGAAAGGGGTTACTGGTATTCACCAGAGCATGTGCTAAAACTGGGATCTTTAATTAAGAGATTTTCCACATTAGGAATTGACTTGGGTATTACTTAGCTGCTAGGTAGGAAAGAGTATAAAAATTCCCATGGAAGATTCATTCCCCAGCCACTAGCATATTATGAAGCATAGCCCTATCCTGTTTTTCTGATTACAGGTAGTTCTTGACTTATAAC
Organism: Laticauda laticaudata; assembly: GCA_004320025.1. Taxonomy (NCBI): domain Eukaryota; kingdom Metazoa; phylum Chordata; class Lepidosauria; order Squamata; family Elapidae; genus Laticauda; species Laticauda laticaudata. The sequence goes on from BHFT01023415.1 coordinate 21,257, forward strand.
CACAATTGAGCCCAAAATTTCTTTGCTATGTGAGACAGTTGTTGAGTGAATTTTGACCTGTTTAATGATTTTTCTTGCCACAGTTGTAAAGTGAATCACTGCTGTTGTTAAGTTAGTAACATGGTTGTTAAGTGAATCTGACTTCCCCACTGACTTTGCTTGTCAGAAGGCTGCAAAAAGTGATCATATGAGCCCAGGACATTGCATTCTGTCAAACATGTGAGTCAGTTGTCAAACACCTGAGTTTTGATCACGTGACCACGGGGATGCTACAATGGTTGTAAAGGTGAAAAATGGTCATAAATCACTTTTTTTCAGTGCCTTTGTAACTTCAAACAGTAATAAATGAACTGCTGTAAATTGAGGATTACCTGAACTCTCAAATTAACAAGAGTCTTCTTCGTGGCATAGAATTTAAGAGTACATACACCAGCCTATCCTGGCTGGTGCCCTCCAAATATGTTGGCTCTACAATGCCCATAAAGAAGCTAGTGGATGTCCAGGGTTGTAATGCACAATGGTTTCTACAGATCGATTTGCTTGTCAAGCCTGATTCAACTCCATAGCTGCTTTCACTCTCAGTTTTGCCAAAATGACAGGAGGTAGGTAGTGAATTTCTAAGTGGGGGGTGGGTGGGAGACTATGGAATGCAAGAGAACCTTCTACTACCAGAGAGACATTACCTACCAAGGTCAAATGATGAAGGACGTTTGACCGGCACAGTTAATTTTTCCCAAAGCAAAAGAACTGAACTCAATTGGTGAACTATGACCTGTGGGTGGCCCAGAGGGGGAAAAGGGGAGTTACCTAATGTGCAACATTTCACAAGAAAACCTCAGAACTAATTTTGCTTCTGCTGTGCCCAGATGGATCTTTCAATAAAGCTTCACTCTTGGGTCAATCTAAAGAGCTGGAAGTTTTTTTTATGGAATGTGCCAAATGGGATGGTTGACAACTCTCCTACAAAATTAAAGAAGGAAGATTACTTTCCTATCTCTGCACAGGGCATTTTCAGACATCCAGCTTTTCTGTTTGCCAACCTTTCTTAATCAAGTGGAAAACCCATCTAGGATTGATCTGGACTGGCTTAACTTTTTCAGGTCTACTTGAATGTTATTATAAACACATTTAGGTTTATCTGTCTGCCAGTCTACAATGCTTGCAAGAAACTATCAGTCAATCAGTATAAGCACTTTCTATGCAAGAGCTGAGCATAGATAAATGTTAAGCACTTAAGACTTGCTTAAGTGGCCAGTAACTGAATGCCTCAACTGGCCCTCTTTGATCCATTCCCAAGTACACATCTCTTTCCCTTTTCACAAAACTAGAATTGCGAGCATTTCTGCACATTTCTGCATTTGCTATGACTTGCTTCAAAAATCCCCTAGACTGGCAGTTCTCCATTGTTTTCCACTGCAAGGCTTGGGTTATGATCTCGTGTAAGCAAGGAAAGATTTTAATCTGCTAGAAAAATAAAGTGCTTCTTTGATTAGTTCACTTTAAATGTACAATTGTAAAGCACCTCATCTGGATTTTAAATACCCTTCTAAGTGAATGCTATTCAGTGATTCTGCCTCTCCAGAGGCTCACAGCATTTGGGCCATTTCAGGTAAGAGAGAAATCCTGCCTGCTCAGCCACTCACCCCATTTCATTTCTGTGACTTTGTAAACAGCTGTTTTTCATTCACTGCTATATCTTGCTTTGGCTTGGAGAGCTTAAGATAACTCTCCCTTCTCCATTTTTTCTTGTACAACTATTCTGTGAAGTATGTTGGACAAAAGGTAGAGACTGATTTAAAATCAGTGAATTTGTATGGCTGAGAGTGCCTTAATCCAGTAATCCACCATCCTAGTCTACCATCCTAACCTGGCTGTGGTGTGATGCTGGTTACTTTCTCATGTTCCCTGATGAAGAGCAGACTACTTATGAAAGGTAACTTCAGCCACCAGCAATTATGGCCATAAAGAGACAGGCAGCATATACATTTAATGCATGCATTAAATTTATATTTAATTAATAATAAGAAATGGAAGGCTAATTTCCCAGACATTTCATGTAGTAGCTAGTTATTTTTCTAAATGATTGGCTTTGTAGAGAACCAAAGGAGAAAATGTGATTCAGAGAGTGCATGCAGCAGCCTCTAGGAATTCCTCAAAGCAGTTGTATCTTTTCCTGAGCTCAAGCAATTGTCCTCTACATTGACCCACAGTCTCAGGAATGTTAGTTTTCAGCTTTCCAACAATGTCTTCTTCTAATGCAAACTCAGGAATGCATTTTGTCATTTGAATCCAGATCTCCACACAATCCTAATACATTGTTTTCAGCTGTACAAAGTGCTTCATCCCTAACAACAGCACTGCAAAGTGGAAGATGACTGTATCCACAGCACAGCAGTATCAGAAGAGGTTAACATTAAATGAATTTAGGTGACAGCTCAGTTCAAACAGGCCATTTGCTGCATCATGTTTGCCCAACATGTGGCTGTTACACAAGTTTGCACAGGTAAAGCGTGTGAATAAAAGTCCATGATATATTGGCATTCTGTTCAACAATCAACTCTTGTGCATGTGGCTTCAGTCTTGTCTGTAATTTATGTGAGTCCTGTCTAAAAGTTTTCTGCCAAGTGTGAGGCATTGGGAGACCATTGATCTATTGCTGAGCCTAGATCAGGAGACTCAATACAATATATCAGTATAAGTTCAATTCTTCCCAGGCAGAATTCTAGGAGTTGAAGTCCATGCATTCTAAAGTTGTCAAGATTGGTAAGCCTTGCAGTATAGGTCATACCATTTCCCCTTTCTCATCTTTTCTACAAGGTATTTGTATCCTATTCTTTGAATATCTGCTTAGAACTTGGAAGACCTGTCAATAATATTTGGCTAAGAATAAAAAGAGATACAAAAGCGATACCATTGTGGGAGTTTATTACAGATTACCCAGGTGGGCAAAAGATACAGAATGAAGTTTTCCTGCATCACATGACCAGAATTTGAAAGAAACATACAATAGTGATAATGGGGAATTTCAATTACCGGCTAGAAATCTTGAGACAGAGTACAAATAAATCTTGCCTGTCAGTAAAGTTGTACTGACAACTTTATCCGTAGGAAGGTGGAAGAAAGGACAAAGAGTTCTGCTAGCCTGGACCTAATCATCAAGAGGAATTGATTGAAGAAATGAGGGTGACTGGCACCTTGGGGAAAAGTGATGGTGGTTATTTATTTATATTTATTTAGAGCGTTTATTTGGCTACCCAATTCAGAAAGCCTGCCTCTGGGTGGTGTTCAAGAAATCATCAAACCCCAAAAAGCAAGTACCAATAAAAACCCACCCAATGTTATCCTCAGATGAGTGATATCTAGAGGAGGGACAACTGAGAAGACCTGCCTATTGAATTTCAGAAGAGTAGATCCTGAAGAATTCCAACAGATGGTACACTGGACTTGGCTCCGTTAGCTTCTAATTCTGAAGCAGAAAAACTTTCATGAAGGATGAAAAAATCCTATGAAATGAGACACTGAAGGCACAGTTACAAACAATCCACACAAAAAAGGAAACTGAGAGAAATTAAATAGGACAATGTGAATTTGTAAGAGCTAAAACAAAGTAGATACATACACACACATACATTATTTTATTGCACTAACAAAAGGATTAGGCTCTGGATCATAGGAATCGCTAATTATTCTACTTTACTCTGCCCTTGTCAGATCCAGCTAGAAATATTATGTCCATTTATGACAACCGATGTTAAAAATGTACACTGACAAATTACAGCAAATTCAAAGCAGAGCCACTAAGATGGGAGAAAGTTTGAAGACTAAGCCTCAGGAGGGCCACCTGAAGCAAGGGTCTTCAAACTTGGCAAGTTTAAGACTTGTGGACTTCAACTCCCAGAATTCCTGAGTTAACATGATCAGAGGAGGAATTCTGGGAGTTGAAGTCTTAACGCTGTCAAGTTTGAAGACCCATGAAAGAGTCGGGGTATGTTTAACCTACTGAAGGGAGAACCAATAGCAAATATGTCCCAAAGGTGCTTTTTCAAGAGGCAACTGGACTTTCTGGTTTTCTTTGAAGACGTTTCACTTCTCATCGAAGAAGCTTCTTCAGCTCTGAGTGGATGGTGGCAATGGAAGGATTTAGTCAGAGCTGAAGAAGCTTCTTTGATGACAAGCGAAACGTCTTCAAAGTAAAACCAGAAAGTCCAGTTGCCTCTTGAAAAAGCACCTTTGGGACAATCATGATCTGGATGGCTGAGAATCTCCATAGACAGATAGGAGATATGGTCGTGGTTTTGAAGACTTCAACACAGAAGAAGGAATAGATTTAATTCGTTATTGCACCAAAGCGTAGAACCAGTAGATTACAACTAAAAGCTGGACATGAGGACTGTTTGAGTTGTCCTCTAATGCAATAGACTGTTACATGATGTCATGTTTTCTTTTCTCTGGAAAGTTACAAACAACAAAGGATGGTCATCTACCAGAGAAGCCATTATGGATTCTGTACTGAGAAAAGGAATTGGAATACGTGATCTCAAAGGTTTCTTCTAGTTCTTTGACATTTTGACATATGATGCCTATATGTAAATTTTTCGAGTGTGGATTGCCCATGGCATTCTTTGTGAAGGATCAGGAATTTTTGTTTCTCTTCTCTTGAATTAGGTTTTCTCCCTCTGTCTTTCAAAATGACATTAAGCCAATTTTAGAATTTATATTGCTATCAATTTTCAAAATGCGTTGTCACTGTGGAAACTGTAATAAAAGGAATTGGGGACTTACATAGCCTACTCCTGACACAGGCCTTGTTTCCAGCTCTCTGATTGTCTTTAGTGGCCTGATTGTCGAAATCTGACAGTGTAGTATTTAGAGGCTTCCCTCTGACCATTGCAGAGCAAGGTGGAATTATAATTCTACAGAGGCAGCCAAAACTCATGTTTGCTTTTTGCAGAGATGTCAGGCCAACTCTTATTCGGTTTGGATCAACTCTGCTTCCCAAAGATTACTCACATGACCAACTGTGCCAACTAGACTATCATCTATAGTCTATCATCTATCATCAGCAAAGCCAGCACAAAAATCACCCCAAGTGGGATAATGTTGAATAAGAAGCTATTGATTTAATTGCAATGATGGCCTGTCCAGCTGGTGTGCGGGGATTTATAGTTCACGCTGGTGCCCTCTAATCAATCTTCAACTCCTAAATGTTTCACAGCCATCAGCACAAAAAGACCTGACCTCGTGAAACAGGGACAGACTATCAGAAGAAAAGCTGCCAGCCTCTCTTGCTAGGAAGAGGATCCTTTTGACTTCTTGCAGGGAAACTGGAAGCCACTTCAAACCAGGTGGCTTAATCCACAAACTGGCCCCAAGAGAAGCCCACAATCTTGCCTTGTTGATTTTCCCCCTTTTCATTCTGTTTGCTTCTTCTGTTTTTAGTACAGCTGCAATGAAGCATGCAACTGACAAAATGACCTTGGTGCTTTTATAGCGATTGAAGAGCCTTCAAAGCATCTCAAACTGGAAGGGACCACAAGAATCCCTTCCCACAAGAATCCAATTTTCTATCAGGTGCATTTCAACAGGTAATATGAAATAAAAGGATAGGTAATGCTTTGTTATCCTTACACGCAGCCGGAAGGTGTGCACGAATGGATTTTTCAACCGAGACCAAGGATCGCTCACCCTCCTTGCTGGGTCTCCCGTCCATCAGACTAGAAGTCCCATCTCATTTCGGGCACGCAGAACTGCAAAACCAACAAAGCCACAGCCAAAAGAGCGTTATTGTTTCTCTCCCCTCCCCTCCCTTTGCATATAAAACTGCCACCTTCTCTATCCCTAAGTGGAAGAAACGCCCGGGAAAATTGCCGGCCGACCCCGACAAACGACCCTAAAGTTAGCTGCCGCCGTCTTCACCGTCTTCATAGCACACTTCCGCCTGCGGAAACTTCGACGTACAGCTGTGCACTTCCAGCTGCCCGTCTCCCGCACCTCCCGCCCGCAAACGCCGGGCAGCGCGAGCGCGGCTTGGGAAAAGCGCAGCTCGTATCCCAGGCGCCCTTCGAGTTCGGGGGGGAGGGAGCGTGCGTGTGTGTGTGTGTGTGTGTGTGTGTGNGTGTGTGTGTGTGTGTGTGTGTGTCTGTCTGTCTGTCTGTCTGTGTGTGTGAGGCAAGCAAGCGTCTTCCGTCCTACGGCTGAAGAGGAAGGGGAAACGATTCCAGGCCAAAGCAACGGCTGAGGGGGCCTGACTCGCCAGCAGCAGCGCCCCAGCTGAGGTTGCTTCCCTCCCCTCCGACCAAGCAGGCTCGTTCTCCCTTTCTCGAGCCCCAAACGTCAAGCGGCGGTCCCATTCGAAGCAGCCTCGAAGCGAACCGGCAAGCGCAGGAATGCTTCGCCTGGTCTCTTCCCGGACGGACGCGAGGCGCTGCCCCAGGCAAAGTTTCCCTGAGGCGGCCTGGCACAGGCGGAAGAAGAAAGTAGGAGCGCGAGCCGGCCGGTTTAGTTGCCACCATCAACCACCTCCTCCTCCTCCTCCTCTCCCTCCCGCCCCCCGGCGTCATCGGTGTCCGGGCGCCGCTTCGGCGCGTCCAGCTCGGGTGCTTGTCGCCGAGTGGCGACGCGACTGCCCGGCATGGGTGTTTTTATTTGAGGCCAGGCGGAGCGAGGGCCGGCCCAAGCGGGCGGGTGCTCCTCCGCCTGCCCGCCCCTCGATATCCCGCCCTTCCCCGGCGGGCGGCGCTGGACGCTCCTAGTCTCCGCCGCTCGAGCGCGCTTCTTTCTGACTGCGGAGGAGTCGCCGGCGCCAGCGCCGCCGCGGGAAAGCTTCATGCGGCAGCGAGGCGAGCGGCTTTCGGTCGGGCGGCAGCGACAGCCTCCTTTTCTCGCTCTTGCACCAGCGGCAGCAGCGCCGGGGATGGAGCTGGCTGCGGCGGGCTGCGAATCTCGACCGAGGGGCGTCGGAGCAGCCCAGACACGGGCGGGGAGCGTCCGGGCGTTGCTGCGTTGCTGCTGCCGCTGCTGCCTCCGCCTTCGTTAGAACAAGCGCCTGGCCGACGCTCCGACTCCATCGCTCCTCCTGTGCCGCTCGTGACGGCAATGTGAACGGCGGCAGCTAGGGAGGAGGTGGAGGCGCTCGAACTCGGCGGTGGAGCTCCGATCGGCGGCCGGGGAGCGAAGCGGGCGGCACCGGGTTCGTGTGTGTGAGCGCGGCGGGATTTGATGCAACCGGGCGAGCGGAGAAACCACCGACGGCTGTGTGGGGGCAAGGTCACGCCCGGCCAAATTCACTTCCCGCCGCCGCCCCCGAAGCTTTCCATGGGGCGGGCGACGCGGCTTGAGCGCTCGAACCGAGCCGGGCGCTTCGGGCCCGACCCGAACATCGCTGACCGGCGCCTCTTACCTCTAGGATGCGGCTGCTGCTGCTGCTAAGCGAAGCACTGGAGCAGGGACGTGGAAGGCGGCCGTGGGAGAAGGAACTCCCCGGGCGGTCGGATTCCCCGGGAGGCAGCAGGTAAGTGCCGCCGCCGGCTTCGTTTTGCTTTCTGCATTGCAGCCCCCGCGCACTTGCCGGCGGGAGAGCTGGGCTGGGCTGGGCTGGGTGGGTCGGCGGAGCGGCGAGAGGTGCGGAAGGGCTCCGGGGAGGGGATCTTCCGAGGTCGGCTGGCATCTTTTTTTTTTTTTTTTGCCCGCGCGATGTGGAGCGTGAGGTGAGGACGAAATGCGGTCGGTTTCCGCCCATCCTCCAAGAAGACGCGTCGGCGGAGCGAGAGGCGCCGCCCGGCCCCGCCAGTGTGGCCGCCTGCGTGTCTTTAAAGCGGTTTTCTCTTACCGGGCCGCCAGCAGGAAGACGGGGCGGGGAAAGTGCCGCCATCGCCGACATTCAGGCCGCCGCCTGCTAATTTCTTGGCCCGCGTTACAAAGAGGCGAAGGGAGCCTTTTGTGGATTAATAGCCCCTTCCCGCGCCTACATGGAGGGGGCGGGCCCTCAAGGTCCCGCACCCCCCCTTTCTCCCCCTACCACCCTCTCTCTTTCAACGGTTCTGGAGTTTTCTTGCTACTTCGCTTCTGGCAGAACTGGGGAAGCTCCAGGGGCCGGCTTTGGACGAGGATGGCTGTTGTCGGGCGCGTTAGACGGGGACGTATGGCTCCCCCACGGAGGCAAGCACATAAAACTCCCGCTTTTTTTTTTTTTAACGTCGTTCTATCTGCCTGCCTCCTTAGCCGCGGCAAATATCCGGGTGGACAAAGCCTTTCGGAATTTTACCTCAGCGTATCGCAGGTCGTTTTTGCGAGGGGTCGGAGGTGCTGCTTGCAGGTTTTGTCAGACGACCCCCCCCCCCCGGGGTCACTTTCGCCACCCTCGTTTTCCCTGGGGAGCCCGGCCTCGCCTTTTCCTTTTTGACCTGCCTAGATTTCTTTTGTATTGCTTCTTTATTTTCTCCGCAGCCAAGATAGGTGTTTTGTGTTGAGCCTCGCTTTTGGATGGCTGCCCCCTCGGCCCTTCAACTCACTCTGGTGGGTTTGGTTATTCTAGGCTCCAGCGCCTGCTCTCCCCAACCCGCCATGCCTTTGGAAAGCTTGGGGTGAGGGCAAGCAGAAAGGTCTCCAGGGACTCCCTGCAGAGAGGATCCATGTGGATGGATTCGCTGGAGGAAAAGCCGAATGAAAAACCTGGCGAGGAAGGCAAAGTAGAGCCCCAAGTAGGGGAGNAGGAAAAGCCGAATGAAAAACCGGGCGAGGAAGGCAAAGTAGAGCCCCAAGTAGGGGAGAGCAGGAAGGAGGCATAGATCCAGGCAGGATATCTGGGAGGCCAAGAGCCAAAGTGGAGGGAGAAGGAATGGGGGTGGCTCTGAAGGGGGAGGGGAAGGGTAAATCTGCCTTTTGGGCCCAGAGAAAGAAGAGGAAAGTCCAATGGGAAGTTTCAGTCCATTGGGGTGTTGGGTCTTTCAGCTTGGCCCACCTTTGAACAATATTTTTTACTGCAGCCCTGCATGTCCATCTGTGACCTAGGATTTTTCTTAAAGTGCTTTTCTCCTGTTTTTCATAATCTATGTTATTCTTTACCTTATTTTAGGATTTCCCTTGTGTAAGGAGCATTGTTTTTGTTTTTAAAAAATATCAACTCACTTGGATTCTGGACCTTTGTGCAGCTGGGAAATGAGAGGGGCAGACTAGGCTGGATGGGCAAGAATGATTGTGGGGATCTCTCCGGAGCTGAAGGCTGAGATATGATCTGCTTCCTTTGGAGAGGGTTGCTTTAATGGGATTGAGATGTGGAAGGAAGCAGAGGGCAAGTTGGAGCTTTGCTTCCAAGCTAAGCAAATCATCTCTGGCTTTGATTGGTGCTGGTTTTTTGTGACTTTGGACATTATGCTCAACTTTGAAAACAGCTTGCTCCATTCTAGTTCATCCTGGAGGGGAAGGTGCATTGTTTGACCCTGTTTTCTTCCTGATATTGGTCTAGATTCAGCTTGTCCTATGTCGGGCACCTCCCTTTCTAAAACAGTTTATTTCATCTGTCCAGCAGATTCAACTTTTGACATGGTTTTGCTAATGTACATATAAAGGTGTAGCTTTGCTCAGATCAGATAGATCAGTAAAGCTGCAAAAAAATTAATAATCCAAAATCTTGTATAACCAAGGAAAACTTCAAAAGAAGAATCTAGATGTTCATTTTTCTAGATGAGGCACAGGGCCATAGTGACCTTTACAGATATAATAGCTCTCTGGAGATCAATATTTATTCTATTTGAGGGTTTGGTAACATGCTGTTTTTATAGGAACATCTTTGGGATGTGATCACAGTAGATAGTCTGCTCTGAAAATCATTAGCAGAGCTTTGTGATTAGTAGGCCATGTTGGGCCTGAGCCCAGGATGCAGGGTTGGTCAGTGAACTGCACAGTCTCATGCGTGGCACAGGTAGACCTTGACTTACAACAGTTCACTTAGTGACCGTTTGAAGTTAGAACAGCACTGAAAAACCTGAGACGATTGTTTTTTACACTTATGACTTTTGTAGCATCCCCATGGTCACATGATCAAAAATCAGGCAGTTGGCAACTGATTCATATTTATGATAGCTGCAGGCTCCTGGGGTCATGTGATCATGTTTTCCAAACTTCTTGCAAGCAAAGACAATGGGGAAGCTAGATTCATTTAACAACTGTGTTGCTAACTTAACCATTGCAGTGATTCACTTAACAGTTGTGGCAAGGAAGGTCGTTAAATGGGGCAAAACTCATTTAACAAATGTTTTACATAGCAATAGAAATGTAATGGACCCAACTGTGGTTGTAAGTCGAGGACTACCTGTATTTTAGAGCTTCTCATTCCACTGCATGGAAGGCCTTTGGATCAGATGTGATAGAAATGAGCAGGTTGCTGCAAGCCAGGCTTTTCAAGGTGACCCATCTCTGACTTTCTTGAATCACAAAGGAAAGAGCGATTGACCTTGCAAATCTGCAAATCTGTCCTGGGTTTAATTGCTTAGAGATATTTGGGGTGAAGACAGCTTATTGCCTTTGTTTTTCAATAAGGTCTGAAATTAACTACTAATTCCTGCTGAAAATATTGCTATTTTCCAAGGAAACAGATAATAACTTTACTCCTGGATATGAGGATCTTATTGGAAAAGTGTCCCCTTCCTTTTAGAAAAGCATGGGAAAGGAGTTGTCTTCCAACAAGTGATTTATCTCAAGGTACTGTGGGTTATAGAATAAGGGCTGTTTTTTGCAGCCTGTGCTTCCTATGTCTTAGATGCCCTTGGGCCTGATTTTTTTTTTAGATGGAAGCAACAGAATTTACAAGGTAGGACTCTCCACTTGCCTCTACAATTGCAATAGGCAGCCTAACTGTAAAAGCTTCAAATACAAGAACAAAAGGATTTAGTTAGGATGTGACAAAATGATGCGTGTGCCTGAACGTGTGCTTGTGTGCATGCATAATTGAAAATTGGCAATTTTCTAGATTTCTGAGTTTCTCTCCTGCAATTTGAGTTACACATGAGCAATTTTAGTACCCAGTTTGATAGATTGGGAAGAGAAATGATACTCCACCAACATAGATTTTTTGTTTACCTGCATCCTCCTGACAAATACTGAGGGCAAATTGATTTAAATTAAAGCTTCACTGAAGTGCAGCTGGGTTCCTTGTGACCATGTGACAGTCATGTTGGGTTTTTGAAGGCCATACTCTGGAAGTGATTTGCCAATGTGACCTTCTGGCTTAGATAGATAGATAGATAGATAGATAGATAGATAGATAGATAGGTGTGTGTGAGTGTGTGTGTTTGAGTGCAACACACCCACACCCACACACCAATCTTCACCCTTGGAATTTTCTGGTTGGGTGTTGATACCTAGCTTTTGCTAGGTCTTGTCACCTGCCACTTAACTTCAACCTCCGGAAATCTCTATAGCTTGAAGCTGTTTCTTCAACCCTTCCATACATACCCATTCTAGCTTTCCTTTGTTAACAAGACTGTGTTGGATATAGCCATGGGAATTAGACAGAGATACTCAGCCATTGGGCATTTTCCTCTTCAGAGTCTGCATTCCCCAGAAAATACCAGAGAATCTTGGGCCTATTGAAATTTCTGCCTGGTTTGCAAGCCCTCTTCTGTGTATTTTGGTGCAGAATGGTTAAAATTAAATGTCTGGATTCCTATAACATACTTAGTTCTAAGCCTGGCTTAAGAAAACATGGCTCCTCATGCTGTGACCAAAAAAATGAGCTGCATTATGAATGAATGTCACAGTCCAGCTTATCTTTGATGTTTGTAGGTTGTCTGGAATCTGCTATGAGGAGGGATGTTATCTTTCAGAAGTGAGCCTATGCCTAGATGTGCATTGTGTAAAATGAATTTATCTGCCTCAGTGAGATGCCGGATTTTCAAATCAAGAGCTTTTGCATACTGCAGAAGACCTGATTATCCAGGTCAGTCCATGGTTTAGAAATGGAATGCTACTTCAATCCCTCCCCCCCATTTCCTAACGCTTATTTCTAATCAGAAAATGTTCCAGTTCATGAATTTATTAGAATTTAAAAAAAAAGAACACTAACTTCAAATACAATATTGGGCAAGTTGAATAAGTCTGAGATTAAACATTATTTAGATTTTCATCTGTAGCAGGAATGTAAGAGGGTTCATTCCCTCCCACTCGCCCCATAATTTTCTGAAAAGAACGAAGCTCTGAAAACTATTTCTGGGATGGATTGGGGAGGGAAGCTCAATACATTATTAGCTGGAAGATTTCCTAAATATTTTTGAGCCAAATCTACTTGGCATTCGTAGGAAGAATGTTTCAGGGAAGTTCAACTGTGATGTTAGCAGGTGGAAATACATAATGGTATGGAACCGAAAAATATCCCACAGTTTAAATCTGCACAGATTTTGAAGAATTAAAATATTGTTAGAAATAGTTATAATCATGGGTAACATGGTTGCTTGAAAACTGTCCAAAATGGACAGTGATGCAGCTGGCAAGAGAGCTGGCGCTTGGCCAACAGTTTCTTTTTTATAATGAACGCAGGGAAATTATTGAAGTAATTAAGAAAGAACCTAGTGGGACCAAGCAGGTGTCCCATTTAATGGTGCTCTGTTGGTTGGCTGGATCTCTGAGATTTGTGATATAGAAGGAGGCATTTATTCCAGGAACAAGCCATCATTCATCCAAGAGAAAAGAGGTTGCTTCTGTAATTCACTGATGCTATTCTGAATTCGTGGCAGTTCTGAAGTCAAGATAACAGCTGGGAAGGGTGCAGGTAATCCTTGACTTACAACTATTCATTTAGGGACCGTTCAAAGTTACAATGGTATTGATAAAAGGGACATACAATTGGTATTTTCACTTATCAGTGTTGCAGTATCCCTACAGTCACATGATCAAAATTCAGACGCTTGACAACGGACATGAATGTACAATAGTTGCAGTGCCCCAGGGGTCATGTGATTACCATTTGCGATCTTCCCAGCCTGTTTCCAACAAAGTCAATGGGGGAAAATCAGATTTATTTAATGACCATGACCATTTACTTAACAACTGCAATGGTTTGCTTAACAACCCTGGCAAAAAAGGGTTGTAAAATCAGGTGTGACTCACTTACCTGCCGCCTTGCTTAGCAATGGAAATTCTGTTCCCAATGGGGTCATAAGTTGAGGACTGCCTGCATTTCCACATTTTGTGCTTGCATATGGATTTTCCTCCAGGTACCCATGTTTTGCTTATTGATTGTTCAGCCTTGAATTTATATCTATATCTATATCTCTATATATATCTTATTTATCTGTCTGTCTGTCTATCTATCTGTCTATCTACACACACACACACACATATATACACATGCACACACACACACACACATACATACATACATATGTGTCTGCCTGAGAAGGTCACAGTTGAATTTTTGAAGCACCAAGGATAAAAGGTTTGGTCAAGTGAGCAGGACCACTTCATTCATACAGGCAATCCTCATTTAATGACTGGTCACTAAGCAACCATTCAAAGTTCTGACAGCTGTACCCCCTGCAGTCATACAATCACATTTGGGGTGTTTGCAACTGGCTTCCATTTATGGCAGGTGTGTCAAACTCGCGTGGTCACTGTGGTGTCACCTAATGTACCAGGACTTTTTCCCCCTTCACGAAACAGGGCGTGGTCAGGACCACCACGTGACTCATCTGGCCCATGGGCCGTGAGTTTGACACCCCTGATTTATGGCCATTTGCAGTGACCTATGATTTACAGGACCATGATTTTTGGTCTTTTTTTGACATTTTCAAGTAATCTGTCTGGTAAAAACAAATGCCCTTGGGTGAAAATGGGTTCGCTTAATGACTCTGGCACTTGCTTAATATAACCACCATAAAAAGGTTGCAAAGTTGGAAGGGGTCATGTGGTGTTGTACTTAACTTCCACCATGACTTAGGACCATCATTCCAGGTTCCATTATGATTGTAACTACTTATAAGGATGATATAAGTATGTACATAAGAGCCATGGTGGCGCAGTAGTTAGAATGCAGTATTGCAGGCTGTCTCTGCCCACTGCCAGGAGTTCAGTCCTGACCAGCTCAAGAATGACTCAGCCTTCCATTCTTCTGAGGTCAGTAAAATGGGGACACAGATTGTTGGGGGCAATATGCCGACTCTCTAAAACTGCTTAGAGAGGGATGTAAAACACCGGGAAGTGGTGTATAAGTGTAAGTGCTATTGGCTACAATTCTATTCTAAGACTATATTATGACTCCTGCTACCATTTCAGTGGTAGATACAATTATGCCAGCAACTTTCAATAATTGCTGTCAAAGACGGTGGTGATAGGCTTTGAAGGAGGATCAGCCAAAAAAAATCCAGAGTTCTGGTCCCACTAAGCTCCCAAAATGATGCTTTCTTTTCTGTGCAGATTTTCTAATGAATGCTGGAGCTGCAACAGTAGCAAGGGGAAAATGAACATTTTGTTTATATATATACTGGAGGTTTTCAAAAACAGATTGGGCAACCATAATACTGGGTTGACTTGAGTAGAGGGTTGGACTAGAACAGGAGTCACCAATCTTTTGGATCTCAGGGACCACCAAACTCATAATTTTAAATCCCAGGGACCACTAGCCAGTTCTCTGGGCATGGCCTAATTTGTGGGTGTGGCTTGGTGGTCATGTGACTGGCTGGGCATGGCTTTATGTAAATATTATAAATATTTATATAAATATTGAATTTATTAAAAAAGAGCAGCTTTTACCCAAAATCAGGCAAAGCAGGCAGGCAGATTGAGTTGCTCACGGAATCATTCAGTGATCTATCTATCTGCCATCAGCTACCTCAGTCTGTCACATAAAATTTGCTTGCTGTGAGTCTGCACTGAATAATAGAATCTTCAGTCCTAAGGGAGGTTCAGCTGTGCTTAAAAGCAGAGCCAAAGATCTAAAGATTAGCTAGAAAGCAAGAAATCCAATGATTTCCTGCTTTCTAGCTAATCTAAATCTCCTAGCACAGCAGAACAGCTGATGGTCAGAAAAAGGAAAAATAGCAGTTTGGCAGGCAAGTTTCCCGGGTAAAGAGTAAGTAGGCGGGGAGGGCCATGTATGCAGCACAGCCTTGTGTTCCTGCGCAACCTGGATTCATTGCTTTGGAGGGGGTGCTCTGGGGGTGAGATTTCTCTGCGGCCCACCAAAATTTTTTCACGGCCCACCAGTGGGCCGCAGCCCATCAGTTAGCAATGCCTGGACTAAAAGACCTCCAAGGTCTCTTCCAGCCCTATGATTCTATTATGCAATTTCCTTTGTTTGAGGACAACAGCACGTATCACTATCAGATTGCTTTGGATACATTGGAGGAAGAAGTGGAGAAGGAGAAAAAAGTGGAGATGGGGCAAATATTGATACAAATAGTCCTCAACTTATGACCAGAATTGAACCCAAAATTTATGTTGCTAAGCGAGACATTTGTTAACAGCAAAAGCACTTAGACTTATAGACTGCTTCACAGTACTTTACAGCCCTCTCTTAGTGGTTTACAGAGTCAGCCTATTGCTCCCAACAATCTGGGTCCTCATTTTACCTACCTTGGAAGGTTGGAAGGCTGAGTCAACTTTAAGCCTGGTGAGATTTGAACTGCCAAATTCCAGGCAGACAGAAGTCAGGAGAAGTAACCTGCAGTATTGCATTTTAACCACTGTGCTACCTTGGCTCTTAAGTGAGTTTTGCCCCATTTTATGACCTTTTTGCCAAAGAATCACTGCAGTTGTTAAGTTAGTAACACAGTTGTTAAGTGAATCTGGCTTCTCCATTGATTTTGCTTGTCAACAAAAGGGGATACACATGATCCTGGGATACTGCAACCATTATAAATATGAGTCATGTGCCAAGCGTCTGAATATTGATCATGAGGGATGCTGTAATGGTCGTAAGTGTGAAAAATGGTCATGAATCACTCTTTTCATTACCATTGTATCTTCAAACAGTCACTAAACAAACTGTTGTAAGTCGAGGACTACCTGTATAGCATATGGGATTCTCCTCTCAAAAATGGTGAATATTCTTGGCTAGAAAGAATCTGTTGCCGTTGAGAAATTTCAGGAGAACATCTCCATCTGCCCCTTCCTAGCTCCTATCACTTTGGGTTTTAGATGATGTGATGACCCAGGGCATGACACAAAAATAACCAAGTCACAAAAATAGAATAAAGTCCCTTTTATGCCTCCAACTTGGCCCCACTGTCCAATTATCCTTGGCTGGATAGCAGACTCTTAAAGAAAACAGTTTATGGAGGGACTAAATGCAGTCCACACCCAAAGTAAAGTTAATTCAAAATAAAAAACCCAACACAAACCACACTGAAGTAATTCTATGGCAGGCAAGGATGATTAATTGCAGACTTCTACCAGATAATGCAGCAACCACAGTTGGGAGAAAGCCAAAACACAGATAAGCTCCAACACGAATAATGCACACTTTGCTTCCAGCAACTTTGCCATTCAGTTTGACCTTTTAAACAGTCCTCCCAGCTGTAGCCCATGAAGGGGATCAGGGCCCCTTCCTCCCCCTTAGACTACACCACTCATGTTTCTCCCTTATCCACTCCTCCCTGTGTGCCCTAGGATGAAGAGGGGATGGGCCTAATGCCATCCGGTCCTGTGTCCTTCCAGTTTTCCTCCACAACGCACGCAGAGCCAACAACTCCCAGCTCCCGTGTCAGATGCGCTCCACTCCCTGTCAGCGGTGTTCCATCTCTCTCTCAGAGTCAGACTCCAACAGGGACATGACGAATGATTTTGATTTCTTCTACACTTTAGACTCTAAATACATTACACTTAACATTTTATAAAATGCCAGGAAATGTGATTCGCATTACAATTATGTATAAACTGCGCAGAAAGGGTTGATTGGCTACTAGGTGTTCTCACAACAATATGGCCTCCCACAAGAGGAAGGCCCAGCAATGATTTCTAGGCATGAGGTGAAATTAAGTCCGGCACCCCCAAAATTTAAGGCCTATTTAATCCATGGCATTTCCCGCCATTTATCAAAATCCGTTCAATTAGAACTACACGAGTGAGAGAAATGGGGAAGATAGGTGGGGGGGGTGGGGAGAAAACTGGTCCCTGTTTGGAGTGCTTTCAGGTAGCCTAGGCTGGGAATACCCATATAGGCCGATAAAGCTCCCTGAAGAGCAGAGTTTCCTGCCTCGGCTGAAAAGCACACCTGCTTCGGGTGGTGGCGTATTGCTCTTGCCATGTCCCCGTCGCCAATTAGCCAGTGTCTTTCGGCGATGGAAGCTTCCCCAAGTGCAGTCACCAGCCACTTTGATGGACCAGTTAGAGAAGCGGCCTCAGGGTGAAGGCGACACATACATCCTTCACCGCGAGGGCCATTTCTATAGGCAGACAAAGCTCCCTTGAAGGCAGAGTTTTCAGCCGCTTCAGGGCGTGGCATGACTGCCCCTGTCCCCTTGCCTTTAGGAAATCTCTTTCGGGCGATGGAAGCTCCCCAAGTGCAGTCCACAGCCATTCGATCAAAGCCGGTAGAAGTGTGCCTTGCGGCGAGGGGAGTGTGTGTGTGCGCATTGCCAGGCCGCTTCTACGGCTGATCGAAGTGGTGGTGACTGCACTTGGGAGCTTCCATCGCCTGAAAGAGACTGCCTAATGGCGAGGGGACACCGGGCAGAGACACGGGCAGCCACACCTCATCCCGAAGCAGCTGGAGACTCTATCTTTGGGGAGCTTTCCTTGGCCGATTGAAGAGGCCTCGCGGTGAGGTACATGGGTATGGGCTGCTCTAGATGGGGGAGGAAATTAAGTCACCCCTGAAAAGACGGTCTAGCCATTTTTTCGGGGGTCAAAAAAAAAAAGGCTTGGCTTTATTTTGTGAGAAACATGGTAGAATTGGTAGTTTAAAGTGCATTTTAAACTACGTTTAAAGTGATATTTTAAACTATGTTTAAAGTGATATAACCAAGCATTATATCAAGGAATGTTAAGCCACTTATATTGGTATCACAGTTGCCTGCTAGAATAAAAGATTGGTTGGGGTGAAGATGGAAGGGCACACACGTGAATCGGTGTTCAAAACTGTGGCATACTGATCAAACTATATAATAAATTTCTGAGCTTTGGGGGGCATGAATCATTCTGCAACCACACTGATTCGACTTTTAATGTTTAAATAGAAATATGAGGCAATTTGTGCAGCAAATGCTTGAATCATCTTATCAAATATAAAGGAGCCCCACCGATTCAGGCTACTTGATTGCCTAAGAGTCTATTTCTCGAGTGATCAACATGAAGTCTATGATGGAGAGACTGGCTATTGTAGCATTTTCCTGCCTGGGTTTTTAAATGACATACTTATTTTTATTTATTTTTTCTATTGAACTTGGATGCTCTCTGACCCTCAGTGACTCTGGATGATTCACAGCAATTTCAATGAAATCAAAGGGAAGGGAATTTCAATAAAACCATCCAAAAGGAAAAAAAGTAAGAGGTGGCAAGAATGACAGACTGGATAGAAATGATGGAAGGCATTTCACTCTCTTCCACCAAAGGCTTAGATGAAGAAGCAAAACTTCATAGCTTTCTATGCTGCAACACAGTGAGGGCCATCTGGATCTCAAGGACAATCTCATTCCAGAGTGAAGGAACTGCTGCTGGGGTGCTTCTGGAGTCCTGCTAGATGGTATTGTTAATCTGGCACTTGGCAGTATCTTGTCTATCATAATGTGAGTAAATCATTGGCCATCTTATCAAAGGGAGTCATGACAATTGGAAGAAGAGACCTGGATAAGCAGTGAAACATTTCAAAACAAAAACAAAAAAAAGTACTTGCCATGAACTCATCTTCCAGACAACTCTACCTGGATGACGAAGTTTCTTCATTGACATCTTCTCAAGTAGTATTTCTTGTCAATCGAATCTACTGATTAAGATGTCCAAGTTGGCGACTGCCATTTTGTCTTCAGTGGGAAACAATTTTACTAGCAATTTAACTATATAGCCTTTTGAATTCCTCCTCCTATCTGTTTTGAAGCACCCAACATTCTGCTTGGATGATACATAAGCCTTTGTATTATCATAGAAAGGAAAAAAATCTGTTCTGTTTTCCCTTTCTAACTTCCCTTTCCCAAGTTGAAATGCCCTTAAAATAACATTTCCTCATAGGAGATTTATTCTAGTCCTTTGATCATTTGCTAATTTTTTTTCTGGCTGTTTGAGATATGATGATAAAAATTATAAAGGTATTCCAAGTGTGATTGTGTCTTACATTTATTTAAAAATGTAATGACATTAGCAATTTTATCTTTGATTACTTTTCTAATTTCATTGTAGAACTATGATTCAGATGAGCAGATAAACAGTCATAATCCCTTTCTATATTAGACCCTTAAATAATTTTGTGTTATCAACAAACTTGGTCATCTCTCTGTTTGTTCATCTACAGGCATTAAGGTTTTACTGTTGTAGATTGACAAAAAAGCCCCAGACCAGTGTAATTCTTAGTTCTGGTTTTTATAAAATTATTTATTCTTATTCCCTGTATTTTAACCCATGTGTGGGTTTCATGTGTGATCACATGATGGCTAGGTTTAACAAAGTCTTTTGAAAATAGTATCGATTTTCTACTCATCTCTATCCACCCACATGTTGATAATTTCAAAAAATTCCAGAAAGTATGGTCATGGCTTATCGTATCCTTCTATACAGCTGACAAATTTACCTTTAATAGGGTAAAAAGAAAAGCCTTTCTCAGCCATTTGGTGAAGAAGAGGTTTAAAAGTTGTCAGTTTGCAATTTCCTGGATTCTTCTTAGTTTTGTTTCTCTGTTCTTTTTTAAAAAAGGATTGTACTTGTTATATGTAATTTTCATCCATGACCAGACCAACAGACTGATTACTATCCATTCTTAGGTTACAGAGGCCTAATTCAAGGGCACTTGCTTTTGTTAAAGTAAGTAAAGATAAACAATTTCACATTTCAGTCCTTCAGGAACTTTCAAATGGATGTCCTCTGATCTGATGATTTGTTCATTTTGTACATTCATTTTGTTGTTGAGGTCTTCAACTTTATGTCTTGTCTCCAATCCTTGCTGCAGTTTCCAAATCTTTCATCCTGAAAATAATAGGCACAGACATCTGTGCTGTATTTTCTGCAATGAGATAGAGACAAAGAATCATTCTGTCTGAGATTGCTATGGGCATAAAAATAGGAGTTGAGCCATTTAATTTTTTTTGACTATTTAAGGCCATCTCATGTGAAAAAAAATCCAGAAGATTGGTAGATCAAACCATTTGTGAAATCTTATCTTTTATTGGTAAGTATAATAATCAAACGATGTGATGAAATACAACAAGAATATAAGAATACCGTATATACTGCATATAAGCCGACTTTAGAACGCTTTTTTTTTTCAAATTTGGGGGTCGGCTTATATGCGCATAAATCTGATTTTTTTTTTATAACCACCGTTATATGGTG